>JAGPOY010003408.1:0-13220 GCA_018983105.1 Silene uniflora
GGCCGAGAGAGCCTCTCGGCTGGCTGGTTGCCAGGCCGAGAGGGTCAAGTAGTCCAATGCTGTGTGACTTGAGGTCAGTGAGCATTGACTTTGGTCAAGATGCTGACTCGGTCAGCCGGTGCAGAATATGCCCCATCATTAAGTTTGATGATTGAATAATAATTTGATGAAAACTTGATTTATTTTGAGAGGAAGAGTAGAGAGAGAATTTATTTTAGAAGGGCATATTATTGAAAAGTTATGAAAAAAAGTACATGAAAGAGTAAAAGTTGTACATGAATGAGCAACTACGAATGTTAATACCAACATAATCCTATGACATTGCAAGTATCCTAGATACGGTAACTTTTATGTGAGACGATTTTACATCGTAATCCTATGACATTGCAAGTATCCTAGATATAGTAACTTTGATGTGAGACGGTTTTACATCGTGAAACGTTCACATTATATAAATAGATAACTTATTTATTAACACTGAATGGATAAACTTCTTATAAAAATTACTGTCTAATTTACATTGTGAAATGATCCCATTACAGGATTGGCTTGCCAACCGTGGAGTTAATTTCGATACAGACCCGATTTAACTAGGCTATCCTCCTATGGACTTGCGTTCTATTTTATGCAAAAATATTTTTTGGGTCGCTATTAATGGCTAATTAGTCATGTTTTGGGATTCGCTCCTCTTATAGCCTTGCGTACCAAAAAAAAAAATCCATTAAGCAACCGTTTCATATTAGTAGTATAAAATAATCTTGTTCTATAACTTACGCAATCTTATGTTACCATATATTCATCAATCATTTTTTTCATTTGATTAATCTCCCTCCACCTCCTTAAAACCTACATTATTTTTGCCATCTATATGCCAGTTTGATATTCTAAATTTTTATATTAATTTCACTTACATCCAAAGTAAAGCTGGCATCATCTATCCATATATTATGGCCTTTAATCGAACTCTCCTCCCTCACCCATTACCACTTATATAATTCAATTCAACACCCCAAAACTATCATATAATCAAACGTTTCTCTCAAATTCAATCAATTCCTGTAAAACTATCACCTCTTAAATTAAAGTTACACGTCGTCGAGCAAGTTTTTTGTTACGTACTTAGTAAGACTGCGTACACCTGGTCCAAGTTCAAGCTTGCCATATTGAACGAGTGCTTAAAAAATCCATTTGCAAAAATGTTAGCGGATCCGATTGGTATCCCGGCATGTTTCTCATCGGGAGACCGATCCACGGATGACCCGTCTACCACATCGGTAACACGGGCGGGTCAAAACGTGATCATGTCAATTTACAAAACAAAACTACGTAACCAAACACGTCTAATAACCATCACATGGTGCAGAAACGTCCTCCTACTCCACGGGTTATCCGTTTCGATATCGACTCCTTCCGAAACCGAATCCGGGTCACCCGAATACACATGTAAGGTGGAGATGAAGCCATGGTACTTTTGGAGGAAACAGGGGTCGAAACGGTTCGTAATTGACAACGATGCGAAACAGGTAGATATTTTCTGGGACTTGAGATCAGCTAAATTCACCAATGGTGAAACCGAGCCTAGTTCCGAGTACTACGTCGCCGTTTTATTCGATGGTGAAGTCGTTTTGCTAGCGGGCGACATGCGAAACGACGCGTTTAAGAAAACGGGCTGTGGGCCCGCGATTATTGAACCTACCTTGGTGTCCAAGAAAGAGCATGTTTTTGGTAAGAGACGGTTTTTCACTAAGGCTAAATTTCATGATAAGGGTACATTTCATGATATTATAATTACATGCAAGAATAATAGTAGTGGGAGTGTTAATCCGGTCGAAAACGGGCCGGGCCCGGAAATGGAGGTTAGAGTAGATGGGCAAGTAGTAATTCATGTTAAACATTTGCAATGGAAGTTTAGAGGAAATGAGTGTATAAATGTGAATAAGTTAAGGGTTGAGGTTTATTGGGATGTACATGATTGGTTATTTAGTCCTGGTTTAAGGAATGCTTTGTTCATTTTCAAGCCCATCATACCACAATCTATGTTATCCTCGGCGTCGTCGTTAGCGTCCTCATTGTCGTTATCGTCCCAAACCGATAGCTCAGGGTCGACGTCGGTGGATAGGTCACGGGTAAACGAACCGTCCGAGTTTTCCTTGTTTCTTTATGCTTGGAAAATTGAATAAACGTATCATTGCATATTAGTGGCAGAGCTAGGCAGGGGCTATCAGGGGCGGTCGCCCTCACTAATGAAGTCAAATCCTAATTCTGCCACTGGTGTATATTAGGATTAATGTCAGTCGATTCCAAATCATTTTACGAGCAACGGTCCGGGATTGGACAATGATATGAGTAAACCATAGTGGAAAATAGAGCATCAATTGGTTGAATGGATGCACATGGAGAAAGGCTGGAAATGAGGAGGGGTCACACATACAGCTGGAGGAGTTCATCACAAATGTTAATGTCAGAGATGACAGATTGGATCCCTAAAGACATTGGTCAATTATTCCTTCTAATCCGATTATATAGTTAGAGGACTTTGTAGTTTGTATGTATGTCTTTAATCATTTGCTTGATTTTTGATGCTATTAGAATATTTTCTGTTCAATTATTCTAATGATTTCTTATGAATTATGATAATAAAATGAATATGATTGTTGATTGTTTTTTTTGCAACATGTCATCTTGTATAATGTCTTACTTGAAGAGCATCAATGAATTTATGGCATCCAAGTATTCCATATGACTTGTGAGATTTTAAAACATAAAAAGTAATTGTCATAAGTTTATTATAGTGTAAATTGATAAACGGTACCAATATAAGGATCGTTTTTTATAAATAGTACCAACATAAAAATTAATTCGTAAACAGTACCAAAATATTCACTCCGTTCTACCAATAGTACCAACTAACACTTTCCGGCCAAAAACGACATGAAATGACCTAAATACCCTTATTAAATAATTATTCTCTCATATTATCTTCGCCCTTAACCACCATGAGACCCACAAAACACCCATAACCACCACATCGACCCCTACTACCACCACCAACTTAACCCCTCGACCTCCAAACCCTATTCTCAAGCAGGGGGTTGACCTCCAAACCAACACAACCGCTGACTGACTTTGACCGCCCCAAATCTGGGTTTGACCGAAGTGTATACATGGCTTATAGTTGTTTTGTGAGACCGTTTTAAGACGAATTTTTGACCAACTTATAGGGGCCGGCTTGAGCTGGTTTTGAGTCCGTTGCCTTGAAAGTTGAGTGAAGATTGTAGTGGTGGTCTTGGGTGGTGGAATGGGTGGCCATGGTGGCCGGGATCTGGGGTAGAAGTAGGGTGTACGGACTGTTTCTGTGGAGTTGTCGTTGGTTGTTGATTGTTGTTGCCGTGGTTGTTTTTGTGGTTGCTGGTGGTGATTGTTGGCCCCATGTGGCGGTACTGGGCGAGAGTTATGTGGCGACCACCGTGGTGGTGGTGGCTCACGGTGGTGGTTGCATTAGTGGCGGTTTGGTGGTGTTTAAAGGGAGGGTGTCGACTGTGTTGTGTTAACGTTGGTGAGTTTCGAGTGTTGTTGGTGACCGTGGGGTGCTGACCGTGGACCACCAAGGCTGCTGGGGGCGTCGCCCATGAGGAGAGACACCATGGTGGGGGGCATCATTAGATGTGGTGTGGGGCGTCATTGGATGTGGTGGTGGTCGTACCGGTGGGCGAGGGTAAGCTTGGTGAGGTGGTGTTTGGTGGTTATGTGTTTAGAAAATAAGGGAGGGGTAGAATAGGTATAAAAAACCAAACAATAGGCGGGAAAATTCAAAAACACCTAAAAAGTGCGAATTTCCGGTGACTTGGTACTATTGGTAAAACGGAGTGAATATTTTGGTACTATTTACGAATTGATTTTTATGTTGGTACTATTTATAAAAAACGTTCCTTGTATTGGTACTGTTTATCAATTTACACTTTATTATATAATCGCAATGATTTTAAGAATGGGTGACTTTAAGACTTAAACTGACTTTTGGCAATAGGCCTTAATGACACAACCGATTTAGCCTCAAGGTGAATCGACCTCAATGTCATACACTCATACCAACCAAGGAGGGTGAAGGCTTGATTTTATGTGATAGGTCGATGAACTCAAGGCTTGTTAGTTGTTATCATATGAAAACATGTTAAGGGGTCTTATTACTCTTACGTTATCAATGAGAAATTCTTGCGTCCTCCCTACATTCAAAGGAGGATTTTATAATATTTAATTTCCATTTTGGTGTTCCTCCTTTGTGGGTATGGAGGACGCAACTACTTTCCTGTTATCAATAATAATCATTTTAAAACGAACATTTGATAAGGAAAACTTTTTCACTCAAGATTTTGTGAATTTGAAATTTGGTGATCGTTTCTTTTAACCTTGGATTGGTTTTTTTAAATGTGCTTTTAAGAGAAGTTATGGTGTTCGTTAGGAGGAAATGCTATTTACTTTTGAGAGACTTGTGTATTCTATACAATATTACTTTTGAGGTAAATTTTCATTTTATTTTCCAACAATAATTAAAACGCGCAATTCTTCGAGTCTGAAATATGATATACTAAATAAATGACTCATTAAACATTATTTGTATCGTACGTAGTACCATGAAATAGAAGAATATCATATTTATCACACAATCGTTATTATAAGTCATTGAAAAACGACCTTCCAATATATAATGGGTGGCATAAGACTATTCATAGAGCATATGTGAAGATTATTGACAATCTCTTTATCGTTAGAATAATAATCACGATAATCAATATTATTTTGATTTATCTCAAGTTATGAATATAAAAATGGAAAATGATAAATAGAGCCCTAAAAAATGGAAAGAAAAGCTTAAATCAAATACTAATGACATCAATTTACGCGTAATTGTGTCATAAATTGCTAATTTAATTGCATTTTTTGGGAAGTAATTTAGTTCTTCAAGGGCGGTATTTATCATTATTCTATAAAAATACCGGTAATTGTTATGTGAATTAATATTGGTGTTCTGATTTGCACCAAAGGTACCCTTTCAATATTTCATTTTCAACAATTTAATATATTCATATTTCACCATCCATAAATTCTCACATAGGATCCTTCTACTACGACAAAAAGCCAAGAACTTTAAAATACCTTTCCTACCTCATCAAACATGAATACTTATACAAAATAAGATAATGCAATATACATGACGTAAGTTATTACAATCTGTTGTATAGTATTATACAACGATCTTGTTATAATCTTGAGGTGGCCTGATCATTCAAGCTTGTCAATCTAGCTCGGCACATCAGGTTATCGCCTTTAGAACTCAATCTGCAATCCAGACCTACCTTAAAAAAAGGGACAGATCAAGGTTAAATTTTCACAATCCAACCCGCTTTTCCGGCTTGTCAAAAAGTTCAATTCAGCTCTCTCCAACCGATCCAAATATAGTCCAAGTCCAATACAAGCCTAAGTTACCACAGGCTCAGTTCGACTCTTTTCCATTGGCTCGACCCAATACGAACCGGACCGGGACCAACTCCTTTTTTCATGTCTCAAGAATCAAATCTAAGGGCATTTTGAAAAATCGACAAATATATAGTACTCCCTCCCATTCACTATAATCTTCCCTATTTCCAAAACGGATTATTCAAGTAATCTTCCCCTTTCTATTTTTAGAAAATTTTACTCTTATTTTATTCATTCTTCTCTCCTATCACCAAACCCCACACAACTCTTTTACTCCTATTTTATTACTTTCTTTCATGTTTTGGCCCCACAATTCTTTATTTAACTACTAATAATTCACCCCTCTCTCCTATCACCAACCCCACACAACTCTTTTACTCCTATTTTAATAGTTTTCCTTAAGTATTGTGCCAAAACCAAAGGGGAAGATTATGATGAATGGGAGGGAGTATATTTTTTTTTCAACCCGTTGGAGTAGACTTTTTTTTTGCTCGTTATTTGTCAATCATTACGTACAAAATTCTGCTTTTTTGCCCCTTTCATGTTCATCCTGTTGTTGTCTTCTTTATTCAAACAGAAACCCAATTGGCGATTTCATGATTTCTTAATTTTCAACAAAACATCGCGCACTTTCTTAATCTGCAGAAACCCAATTCACACGCCTCTCTTTTCTAATTACCCTTTTTATCAAAATTGAATTCTTGAATTCCAATTAGTCATCATTTTGATCTTCTCTTCATAATTAGGCATCTGGGTCTTTGATTTTAATTGATTCCTAAACTGGGTTTTTATTCTAAGAATCAATTTTGCTATAAAGTTGATAACTTTTGCGTTTTTGATTAAAAAAAAAAAATTGTGATCAAATTTTCAATTTTAGGTTGAATAATGCCACTTGAAGGTTCATCTGAGCAGGAAACGGATGATCCAGAACCCGAATTTGCGGAGGTTGATCCGACTGGCCGTTATGGTCGGGTTAGTAATTCAATCATATTGTTAATGGTTCATCTATTACTCCCTCCACCCTGTTTATTTGTTTACCTTTTATATTTTCTGTGACGGTATTTTAATCAAAGGTAAACAAATGATTGGAACGGGTCGGGACGGAGGGACTAGCAATTTTTTGAATTATAACTCAGTTGATGAATTTGTTACTTTCTGGCATTTAATACTGTTTTTGTTGGTTAATTTGTTAGTGTTATGTTCTATAATGGGTGAATTGTTTATTTGTGAAATGAGTATTTATATTAATTTGTTGGTTTACTTGATTTTTGTTTTTTTTTGCAGTATAAGGAAATTCTAGGAAAAGGAGCTTTTAAGAAAGTGTATCCTTTTTAAGTAGCTGATATTTTGGTTAATTTCCTGTTGTTTATGTTGTGTAATGATACAGAATCTCATTTGAGGCCGTCTTGAGCTTAAGACGGCTTTTTTTCATGCTATATACGGAGTAGTTAGCTTATAGCTGTAAAGATGATTATGTTGTAAGTTTAAGACGGCCTTAAAGAAAGACTAGCTCGTTGTTTTATGAATGTTGTATGTAGAAGTACTTTGCTTATCCTTGATGAAAGAATTCATTTAGATACAGAGCATTTGACGAGTTAGAAGGAATAGAAGTAGCATGGAATCAAGTTAAGGTTTCGGAATTGCTTCGCAATTCTGAGGATTTGGAACGGCTTTATTCGGAGGTTCATCTCCTTAAGACATTGAAGCATAAGAACATTATTAAGTTCTATAATTCTTGGATTGATACCAAAAATGAGCATATAAACTTCATTACTGAGATCTTCACTTCGGGCACTCTACGGCAGTATGTTTGTGGTCCTTTCTTTAGCTAGCTTCTGGCCATGACTTTAGTTTCGCTTGTTTGTATGGCCCTGTTGATGTTTTGTTGGTTTTTGTGGTAGATATCGGAAGAAGCATAAGCATGTTGACCTGAGGGCGCTGAAGAAATGGTCTCGACAAATTCTAGAAGGTCTTTTGTACCTTCATAGCCATGATCCCCCTGTTATACATAGGGATCTAAAGTGCGATAACATTTTTGTTAATGGCAACCATGGTGAGGTAAAAATTGGTGATCTTGGATTGGCTGCCATTCTTCACCATGCAAATGCAGCTCATAGTGTCATTGGTGAGATATAGTGTGGTTATTTTTGTCAACTGATTTAAGTGCATATTTAAGTGCATGTGTCAACCGCTGTTAGTATCTGGCTTGCAATCCGTGGGAGCACACAAAAACTTACATGATATGGTTACATATGTGAGACTTACATGATATGGTCACAAAAACTTACACGACATGTCACATATGTGTACTCTCATTTCAGGCACACCAGAGTTTATGGCGCCTGAGCTTTATGAAGAGGAATACAACGAGCTTGTTGATATTTATGCTTTTGGCATGTGCCTGATGGAGCTGGTGACATTTGAGTACCCTTATACAGAATGTAGCAATGCTGCTCAGATATATAAGAAAGTGACATCAGTGAGTCGATACTTGACTTTAATTCTTTATGTTACGAGTTCATTCATCCCTCCATCAGTCCATCTCCTAAGGCAGTTCACATTATTTTGGGTAAATTTTATGGCATAGTGTTTACTGCTGACGCTCGAAGAGACATATAGTCTCATAATCTGTATCTATATGATTAAGGATCTTATCCTGTGGCATGGAGTGTGGAACAGGATAATGCGTCACCTTCCCTTAATGCTTAGAGGCAGTGTCATGTGCTTATCATTGTAGTCATGTTTTCCTTGGTACTCAGAGTATGTGTTGGGGAGAAGATATGTCGGGGTTTCATATACTGTGCTACTGTATGAGAGATCGGCAACAAGGATATACGTCTTTGCTTAAAATTCCATTTAGTTACTCAGTTCTATGTTTGCTTATTTGTCGTATATAGTATGTACTGTTGGGAATACTGATCCTTTAACGGGAGAAGGGTCTCCTTTAACGTCCAATGGATGATATTATATTCCTTTCTATGTCTTATGTACTTGCCATCCGTATTCACTCTCAGTTTGTACCCTTATTTAGTTTTTAGGACTTGTTACAGATCCGCGAGGTGGGCTTACATGACTTGGTAATGGCTCAGTTATGTCAGAGCTTTGAATCATTATGCATGGGAGTGTAGCTTTTTTTTACTGCCCTTACAATATGTGTTACATATTGTTTATCATAGTTTTTCTCAAGGCACTTTTTCATTGCTAGGGAGTAAAGCCTGGATCTTTGGTGAAAGTGACGGATCCTGATGTCAAAACATTTATAGAAAAATGTATTGCTCACTTGCCTGAAAGATTGACTGCCCAAGAACTCCTCCGGGATCCTTTCTTGTCAGATGTTAATCCCGAGAACACTGGCCGCTCCTTACATGTTAATATACAACATCCAGGTATGGCTTTGCTTGTTTTGGTAGACAGCTTTAAGGTCTCACTTGCCTTTATTTTAATCACCTATATATAAACTTGCAGGGGTTACTCAAAATAATTCTAATATTGGTACAAAACAAGCGGAAGATTCTCATACTGGACCAACTAGAGACCTTACAGTGCAGGGAGAAAGGAAAGACGTCAACACTATATTTATTAAATTGAGAATAACCGATACTACAGGTTTTCCTTGTTCTTTTGCCATCTCTTATTCATTGTATTTCTGTTGTTAGTCAAAGACTATCTATAAGGTTTTGGATTTTGATGGAAGGAATGATTCAGTAAGGTGGTTGCACTTCTTTTTATTGTGAAGCAGTAAAGAATTCAATGCAATGCTCGATATGCTTTTCATTTTGGGTCATGTACGTGACAACATAACAGCTTCTTTGTGTTAACACAGGAGCAAGTCTGTGTTAACGCGGCAGTTAGTCTGCGTCCCTTCCACCCACATTTTGTGGGAGCTCTTGTGGCATGGAGGTATTCTTTGTGAATCTCGTTAATATCCATTATCAGATGAGTAATTGAAGTTTACTGTGCTTTGTCCAGGTAATTGTCGCAATATTCATTTTCCTTTCGACATTGAAGCAGATACGTCGATTGCAGTTGCTAGTGAAATGGTTCATGAATTGGACCTAACGGATCAAGATATCTCAACCATAGCTGACATGATTGACTCTGAAATTAGAGCTCTAATCCCGGATTGGTCACCCAGGGACTCATCTACCGGTGATTCTGGTTTTGATAGCAACATGTCTGACTGCAAAGAAGAGGCATCTCCGCTTCCTCCCATTGAAAACAAGGAAGATCTCCCTCAGATAACAGTTGTATCTCCCTTTTCAGGCACTAGTTTTTACCCAGATCAATTGCCTTCTGGTCGCAAGTTTTGGTCCGACTCTCCTCGGACTGGAGGCGGATTTTCTCCTGTTAGGTCCCACCCTTTGAGCCCAAATGCTGACACCCAAACATTTCAAAATGTCCATCTACCCCTAAAGCCGGGGAGTAGCACCTTGCATGAAGAATCACATGAAGAAAAAACAAATGAAGATAAAACGGAAATCCCAGAAGGTGATGCTAACAAGAAAGGGGATAGTTCTCCCGAGCGTGTCCAAAATGTTGAGTTTGATAAAGTTGGGAAAATAAGCGGCGATTCTAACATGAATACTGATGAAAGCAGTATAATTGCCAACAAGCTTCAGGAGTTGTTAAATGAGCAACAAAAAGAGATGGATGAGCTGAAGCGAAAGCACGAGTTGGCTGTATTTAATATTATCAAGGAACTTTCTCCTCAAACTCGTCTGAAAGTGTTCGACATATGTCGCAGGAAGATCCCTGACAGCAAATTGCATTCTGAGATAAATGTTTCCTCGTCTGGGTATCCACCAACTTCTGGCTTATCAACAAGAAGAATACTTACTCGTTCAGTTAGTACTATTGATTTTAATATTGGCCCAAGAAACCGTACTCCAACCAGCAACATGGATAATTGGAGGCTGAAGAAGCAATGCAGTTCTGATGGAATTGCTGTTATTTTGGAAGATAATTTAGAATAACAAAACAAGGTCTTCCCTTGGAATCATCTTTTTGCTTGCGAGATTTAGATGTAAGTCTCTCTTTATATGCCTACTTTACCTTAACTTTTTTGCCTGGTTAACTACACTTTCTAGCTGAACATTTGTTGTTGGTATTATTCGGTAAAGTGTGGTATATAAGTCATTCGTGTATATAGGATTAGTTTCTGCTGAATTTAGAATTAGTTTGCGAATCAATCTTGTAGTTTTTGTATATTGTCAGATTTGTTTTTTATAGGCTACAATTTGTGGAGTGAATACAAACTGGAGATGTATTCGATTCTTTTATATACATTATATGCACTGTGTGTTATTAGACTTTTTTTCTCCCTCATTTTGAGTAGATGCTATTTGGGCTTTTGTTGATTCACATTCACCTGTAATGCGACTTGTGTTTCTGTTTCTATTTCTATTTCGTGGCATGCATAAGCAAGCTACTAAATATAGTATTCTGAAATTATTACATGTAGTAGCTTGATTATACATGCGTTTTCTCATGATAAGCTTAGTGTATTCGGTCCTAAGAATCCGGTTGTGGGACACTCAAACTAGTTACAAATCATCAACAAATAAATCGCGGTCCATTGTCATCCCTAGTCGCAGAGAATTGTTGCTTGTAGTATGCAAATTGCTTGCCATCCTTGCAATTACATGAGGTCTACGATTGAGTTGAATTTTTTAAGGCGCCTCCTAGACATAATTTAAGATACGTCACAACTGGTCTAGAAATGGATACCTTGAGCGACCATTGCTGCTATATTACTTTGTCTCAGCTGAATTTATTGGCACTGCTATTTTGAAAAAGGTCCTATATTTTTAGCCTAAAATGAAATGTTGTTTAGTTCAGTGATATCGGACAGCCGAGTGAGTAGCAAAGTAACCGATATTTGCTGCATGTTGGTGTGCATAGTGAAATAGTGATGTACTCTGCTGTTTTAAGTTTTTAACTGCAATCGGTGGCATGTCCGATATATGTCAGAAACATAACCACCCTTGTAAGTTGTAAGCCTAGTTGATATCGACACACAATATGTGCTTACTGAAGATCGAGCGAATGCTTCATGATATTGTGAAGCTTCAGTGTCCTGTCATAATGCCATGTATATAGAGTTGTGAAAAACAGAATTCAGTCACATTTTGCATACAGTATGTTTAATGTTCTTGATACATAGGGCACGGAAGCTTGCATTTGGCATATAATTTGAATTAATTGTGTTAGGGCAGAACAGTCAAAGGGATTGTGTGCTATGACTTGATGCTTTTCAGTTTCGTGCTTACACTGGCACTCCCATTTATTTATCCGATCATGCCTGTGATCTGCCCCTTCTTTTACACAGCATTACTCATGGTGGTCCGTCAACCTCAGCCTCTCATTCTCGCTCCCATTGCGGCTCCTTACCCAATCATTGAATTTGTCAACCCAAGTTGGCATCTCCGCACATCGCTGCTCAAATTCAGCCCTATTTAGAGCCTAAATGCAACGATATATGAGCAGAGATTAGGTTGGAATGTAGGATTCAACCATAATGGGGGAGTTGTTTGTGGGTGGTGTTTGTGACTGTGATTGCAGTAGGGTAAGCGAACCGGGGTGTTACGAGGTCACTTAAGTTGAGTGAGATTGTGGTACGGTTTTGGAACCGAGAGATTAATAAGAGATTAACACTGAAAAAATGGCAAGTATTGACTATTGACCCGGGGCTAATGTTACTACGTTGTACTCCCTCTATTCCGATTATTTATTTACGTTTGTTTCTGGGTTAGCAGACTCGCTTAGTTAGCAAACAAACCAAGAATCGATTCGCATGTATTACGATGAATTACATTGGTTTATGGTACTTTTGGTTATGGTTTTACGGAATTGTTCACTACTTTGGGCGAATATCACATTCGTATTACGAATTCGAATCGGTTATGTAATGGATTTGGTAACCCTGGTTTGCTTGTAACCGAAAGATCAAGAAAATGTAGGTGCTTTAAGAAATGTAAAAAAAAATTTAAAAAAATTGCAAATGAAAATAGGTAGCATATGAAACATACTTCGTGGCAAATGAAGGTTGAATTTCTTCCTAGGCGGTGATAAAACGTTTGTGGATGGTACTGAGACTCGATACCAGACACTTATATATCTTATGTACTGTAACATTTGGGGTGCTATAATTACCCTTTTTCTATCTGTAAAAAAAAAAAAATCTACAAGTTATCATTTTTGTCGAGCCTTCTAATGGTTTATGTGAGAGGATACCGATGCAGGTGGTTATGGACTTAACTCGGCCCTATCTATGAGGGGAGGTGGTCAAACTTCCTTATGGTTAACCTAGTCCTAGATATGTAAAATTAGAAATTTCTCCATACCAACCCTGGGATGAGTCTAGCGGGGTTATTCACCTCGACTAGTAACACCATCTCATTTTCCTCTATCAAAAATCTATCCCGAAAAAATTCAAGGAAAATAAATATATATATATAATTTTTTTTCTAAAGAGTAAAATACAAGTAGTCTCTAGGGTTGTGTGAGGCCCATATCCACAATTCATCTCAAATGGCAAAGCAAAACCAAAGGATAGAAGCACCGCACATCATCTAAAATTGAGAGGCCCTTCTTTCTCTTCCTCAAATCCCCTCCACCCTCATACTTAATCCAACTAGATAACATTTCTCCCCTTCACTCCCTTCACTCTATCCTCATCATCTCCCCCCCAAAACCCCCTTCTTCCTTCTCAATCCCCTCCCCTCCTCCAAAATGGCTGCCTCTTC
>JAGPOY010003409.1:12064-25284 GCA_018983105.1 Silene uniflora
ATCACAAAATCATTATTATTTGCAATACTATTGTCAAAAACTTCAACACATATGTTGACAATCTCATTTTCGCCGTCATTTTCTTAGTTCTCACCATCATCAATATGATCCTCTAAAACCAAGCAACCATGTTCCTCTGACATTTTTTTTTTTGATGAATAATATTTGTGCAATTTTAGATGTAGATTTAGAAAGCAAATGATTTTGTTGTTGTTGTTGTTTGAATTTTACATGATGGATTTAAGATGAAGATGAAGATTTGAAGGGAGCATTTTTTTAATACAAAAAACATTCTGATAATGGGGAAGTGTTTCACGTCAGAATGAATGATGAAAGATGATGGGTTGGGTGTGGTTTGTGCTTTGTTCATAAAATAATAACATAATTGTATTCTACTGACAACCCTATGAACAATAAACCTATAAACAATAAACAACTCAACCCCACTTGCACATGACCCGCCCCGTTTCCTTATAATACGACACTATTTGATCCGTCTCTTCCTTATGACGGATATAGGACGTCTTCAACAAGAATTTGTGTTATTAAAATAGGTGATGTAAGTTATAAGACGGTTGAATAAAAGAGTTTCTGAAAATAAAAAAGAAGATGAAGGAAATAGGAGCAAGGCTTTAAGATGAAGCCCCGTAGTATTCAGCCCTTGGTGATTAAAGTTATTAATTCCGGCAAATGATAAACAAGTGTAGAGCGACGACAATGCCGGAATCCCGATGAAGACGGTTTGCAGAATAGTTTTCATATTTACTGCAACACATTCACTCACTTTTTAACTTATTTCTATTGTGTGTGTAATTAATAATTATATGTGTGCGCTGATACATGATTTGATGCTATTAATCCCTTGTTATCCCAGTGCTGCTGTTGAACCTCTCTGCTCTAATTCTTGCACATTTTACATTTCTGCTCTATTATATTATATGGTAATATTGTGCTAATCAGTTGTTGAATCTGTTATCTAATGAGTTTTAGTAGTAATTAGTATTGTTAGTGTCTGTTTTACATATGCGGACTTTGTCTATGCTTGATTGCTTGATTGCTTGTACCTGAGTTGGCATTACAATGAGGAGGGAGGCTACATTCAAAGAGTTTACTAGTTAGTGTGTACATTCAAAACAATATACCACTCTTTTACATGCATGCTATCCATTTGAATCAATTCAAAGCACATATATATTACTCTGTATTATATTACACAAAAACATGTAATAGATTTAATCAAAGTTTTACTTAACATTGAGGAAGATCTAGTGGAGGAGCTTCTATCGACTCCAATTTTCCTACACCATCTTCAACCAGGAACACCATTGCCAAACCCCAACTAATATGAACGTCAAGGTGACAATGCATCAGCCAAACCCCTGTGTCAGTGATCAACAACAAATCCAACATTAGTATTACCAATTTACCATATCCCATTTCCTAGGACTGATATCACTAAATTAAGTTGCTGCTCACTTACCTGGGTTATCCGCTATAAATCGAATGGCAACCCACCCCCCTGCTGTCGTTCCGATTGTGTTTCGTACCGGTGGGTCTACCAGATTGAATCTTGCTGGATCTGTACTTGGATTGAAGTTACCTTTCCCAGTCCCAACAACAAAGAAGTGATAGCCATGAAGATGCATTGGGTGGTCCTCAATTGTTGAGATGTTTGTGTTCTGAAGAACAATCTCAACGGTCGAACCAAACTTCAGCTTGTACGCTTTAGTCCCCCGGACAGGTGTCCATAACCCTCGAGGTACATTTCCAGTGTAATCAAATTGCACTGGGGGCACTGCTGGGAAGTCTGTGGTGAACACACCAGGAGTATTTTGGTACAAGGCTTGCAATATTGAATTCCTTCTTGGCAGCACGAAAGACACATTGTTTATGCTTGCTGTGAACCTAGTGTTGTTAGGGGCTTGACACCTGAAGTTTGGCTGGGAGCAGTTAATGACTCCTAGGCCAACAGCAAAAAATAGCTTCTCATCAATTTCAAGGGGGACCTTTCCCTGTGAATTAAGACCTCTGAATCGGGCTGTGAATGCATTTGCAGTGTTGGTATCGTTCCACACTGGTAGTCGTGGAAGTATGGGTTGACCTCCTCTTTGAACTTTACTTTGGGGAGAACTGTATTCAAGAATTGCTGTAGTGGTGGTATTGTCAAAGGCGATGCCGGGGGCACTAGCATAGGCTGTAGCTGCCATGTAGTAGCTTCCAGCTGGTTGATTAGCAGTGACTAAGACATTGGTGGTTTGACCTGGTCCAATCATGATGACATTGGTGGTAAAGGGCTTATGGTAAGCCGCATCTGCCTCTACAACTGTCATTTGGTGGTTAGCAATTGCGAAAAACAGCTGTTGATTGAGTGCAGCGTTGATAACCCGAAGAAGAATTGTCTCACCAGCCTCCACTGGGTAAATTGTCGTACCTACATGATAGTTAAGGCAGTCCGTATATCAAGCTCTTGTTCAGGTAAAAACGTTTTCTTCAGCAATTATGTAAACTTTTTACGCCTTCAGTCTGCTCTGATATGAAGAATGCTCTTTTTTTTTAGTTAACAATAATAAAGGTCTTGATTGAGTGTGTTCAAAAATTCTGAGGATATTTTATTTTATTAATGTGTAATCTGTTTAGGGGTGAACATTTAGCTGGAGTTATAGCTTTGCTGTTGCACAAGCCCACAACTATTAATGTACTCGATTTACTGTACTAGATGTTCTACATCTTAGACTGTTGATCTGATTCATCTTCTAGTTTTCACATTATGGTGTTGCAATTCAGGCTCACTACATTTAATATCTGGTGTTACTTAGTGTAACATTTACGCATCTGGTTTGGGTCGGGATTCGGGAGATTAGCTAGACCAACCTGGGCTCGAGCATCTGTAGAGATCACCAGGCTGACCATTGATAGTATATGCATCAGAGATATTTGGTGCTGCTCCTGTTATAGTAGCCTGTCGAAGGACGTGCATAGGGTCTCTGTTCCACCATTCTCCTGTTAAAACCATTTTTATTAACAGTTAGTCTTCCTGACAAGTCACAACTATTATATTCACTTTTGATAGTATGAGCATGTTGCAAGTATTCCGTTTACCTAGAAGGATAGGAAATTCTCTTGCAGGCTTTGGAAAGGGGTATGAAGATCCCAGCTTGGGGTATATAATTAGAGCCCCATAAACTGTAGCTCTCAGCCATTTGCTATGTGCGTGCCACCAAAGAGTGCCCTCTTGGTTTTCTATTGTGAACCGGTATGTGTAGGTTCCTCCCGGTTTAATTGGGCATTGTGTAATGTATACAGGTCCATCTGCCCATGGCGTTCTCATTTGCCGGATTCCATGCCTAAGTCCAACATCAGAAATGTGAAGGTAAGAAACATACTCAGAATAATGTTGAAATAAATTTTTTGATAGTTGGAGCATATGCATTGTTAGTTATTGCAGTGCGCCTTACTTACCAGTGAAGAGTGATGTCGTATTTGCCTCTATTAGTGACTTTGATGACTAAGGTGTCTCCATCACGAACTTCCAGGGTCGGACCCGGATATTGACCATTAACTGTCATTATGTGCTGGGTAGTGCACAATCTACTCACTGGTGTTGGTGTGATCTGTTTAACAAACATGAGAGATGGTAAAGATGTTAGCCTGCATTTTAATGCGCATAGAAGAAAAATCTCGACTACACTAGACAGAACTCAGAAACGACATACCTCGAAGTTATGAAAATGTGTTTCTGATTTTGCTAGACAAGCTGCAAATGCAAAGAACGTAGATAATCCTAGGAAGACGCACCATTTTATGTTGTGGGACTCCATCTTGCTTAACTTTGTATGTTTTACTCTGTGTGTTGAGATGCTTGAGAGTAGTGAACTATATATACATTTATAAAAACACCTAATACCTTATTTTATTTAGACGGGCAAGTTGTTGTACGTGAATAGTATTTTCAGAGTAGTTTTTGAGTCAGTAAGGAGCTCAAACTGTAGAGAGGATTTGGTACACCCACTAGCCTGGTCAGTATATTTTGAAAATAAATAATTTGGAAATAAGATTTTCGACCATTACATTCTTTTCTCTGGAAGTGTTCAATTTGTAAACTTTCACGTCTAATATGAAAGAAACTAGGTAGAGTCTTACTTTGCATACCGTCACTCAGAAGATCATATGAGTAGTATCTTATAATAATGTCAATAGTTTTGCTCTGTTGTGATTATGCTAGTGAGTCCTCTGTATATAGTCTATATACTAGTTATATGCTGTGTCATGTTTATGCTAGTGAGTCCTCTGTTTATTTGAGCCCGCCACTAGGTACTAGGTTTTAGAGCAAGTGCTCCGATAATCAGGAAAACAACAAATCTCGTGATAGTTTAGCTAGTACATACGAAGTATAAGATTGATGAATGTCTATTTTTAACTGGTTAATCTTTTGAACGACGGTCTCATGTTAATATAACGTTAGACCAACCAATTTAACTACCCATATAATCAAGTTACTTGGAGAATTTCTAACTCTTTTAGTATGAAGTATTGGTCGGTTTTGCAAGACCGTTTTTATATAAGAATTTCTAAAGCAAGTAGTTACTGATACAAATACATCTTTTTTTTCTTTTGGGTAAGAAGCTTGACATGTACAAGAGTTTCAATTTTCACCAAACAATTTTCCGCTTGCAATATGGCAATGATTGTGGGGTTGAATTTGGTTGTGTTTGGTGTTTAAAAACAGATTGGTTGACCAAGAAGATATATAAATGACAACCATTCTGAGAATATTTCACAAAGTCTAATGTTTAACCAAGGACAAGAATCACAAATAGAAAAGGCGTGCTTTGGTAAGCGAGCAACTCCAACACCAGAAATTTACTGTATACATATTGCTTTTCTAGTCGTATTTTCTACAATAGACCCGTATAAAGACGGTAATCACCATGGAGTATAACCTAATCCTTTTATTCCCAAGTATTCAGTATAACCTAATCCTCTTATTAGTTTACAGGTTATATTATGATTTCTACTGCGGAGTATCTATGATTTTTTTCCTTAAAACTTTTTGTTAGTAAGTACGATGATTTTTGTGCATCGCGCTTGCATTATATAAATAAGTATAAATTCAGAAAAAAGAAAACTGGTTTTCACGTAAGGGAGCCAATATTGGTGTCATACTAACAGTGTCTAACACTAGTAACTAACCCAGCAGTGATATTTCATTTGTTTGACTTTTCAAATGTTGTTTGATTTGTATTTGTTCAACTTAACTCAGTTTGAAATATTATACTCCGTGCTAAACTCGGTGCTTATTTATCTTGAAGATTGATTTAGCTAGTGGTTTTGTATTTGTGTTAATACGATTAATACATTCTCATTTGAGTATGATCAAACTGGGTTCGTCAACTGTCATAGGTTTTCAGAAGAATTAAAGAACAAATCGAGGTTATAATAATCTCATTTCAACAAAATCAAAAGTATCTACACCTACCTTCACCCACAAAAGAGCAGGTTGAAACATAGTATAGTAGTTGTTAGAAGTTGAAGTTTGTTAATATTTGGCATTTAAGTAGAGCGACAGAGTTGAAACTTGAAACAGAACACCGCCATTAAAAACATGCTTATTTTGGATAGGTTAAATAATCTTTTTTATGTTGAGCTTGAGAATAAGAAGATTAGTAATCTCTCTGACTTTTACGAATTTGCCTGTGTACTTTCGGTTTCATCCTAGCTGAGGAGGTGATTTTTTCATTGTAGTAAAAACTCGGTAATACGTATATTTATGATCCTCTCTAATCCGGCCTCCGCTAAGGTTGTTGCTCTTGGATGGAAATTGATAGTGATTACATATTCATGTCCATCTGCTGGATAAATTCTAGCAATATTATTGCGCCACCGTATTCCTCCCGACTTTAAATGTGAGCAAGAGCAGTCTTAGGACGGAATGACGGATCAGAAATTACAAAAAGAGTAGACGGGCCTGATTTACATAGTTTACAGGTAAATAGTATAGATCTGGATTCACTCATTTACCTGATAGAGAGTTAGAGACAAGTGGTGACAGTTCCTGAGTTCCATAGTTATCTAAAATCTAAAATTGTGGAGCAGCGCCTTAACATGAAGCCAATAGTATACTATGAAAACCGCGGCTCTCCCCAGTGGCCCAGTGCCCATGCTGTTTACCTGGAATTTCTCAAACTCCAGTGTTGTACTAGAAAAAGAGAAAGGTTAGTAATTGGAGTTGAAGATTGAGGAATCATAGTTAGTCAGTTGTTAGATAGGAGTAACATTTAAGTATTAACATAGCGATTGAGATTTGAGCATTTGGTGATTAACTTAATTAATCCGGTAACGAAGACAACAGTGATCAATTGTAGACCGCCAATGCCGGATTCTAGATCAACGCCTCACTTGCTGATAATCATCACGGTTTGCTCATTTTTTATTTTTAACATTTATCCATAATAATGTTGAAAGTCAGTTTTAAGTTATTTCGATCATTTATTCACTTCTGTTCTACAAATGAAACTCTTGGAAGCGACGAAGCTTAAATATATGTGCTGGTAGATGATTTGATGCTGTTTCTCAAGTGGCCGTATTACTAGTGCTATCTTGTGGACTTTTTGTTTCAGTTGTACGCATGGGATTTAAACCTAATTTGCATTATTTGGAGTCTTTACTCCCTCATGCCGTCATGCGCCTTGTTATCTGAGTGCTGCTCTATTGCTGTTGAACCTCTACCTCTAATTCTTGCACATTTTTCCTAAAAGAGGATTCGCGTACATTTCTGCTCTATTCGGTGCCAATACATACACAATGATTCTCTTTCTTTGAATTTTGTTGCCTACTGGCTTACTAGGATGCGCTATGTGTTGCATACAAGTATGCAAGTCTCTGCTCTCTAGCTGAGCTATGAATAACCTTGTGCTAAGTTAACTCAATGACTGTTGTCCAATCTCTTTTCTAATGAGATTTAGCACTAATTTGGTGTCTTAGTTTCTCTTTTACATATGCTGAGTTTGCCTATGCTCGAACGTGAATTGGTATTAAAAGTAACAGTTTACAGTGGCATGCGGCGATCTCTTTGGATTATAAAACACATTTACAAGGGCATCTAGTGCACTTGAGTTTGTTCCACATAAACTGAGTTGGCTGTCGAATCATTGATGCATGTGAGATTGTGTTTTATGCTCTTAGTTCCTCATAAACTGTGTTTGCTTATAGTTTCCTCTGTTGTGTTGGTCATGTTGACTCATTTAATTGTCTGAGACACGAGTGAAATGTGCAAAATGAGGGGGGAAGAGACCTCGAAAGAGCTTACTAATGTATACAACAAACATCTCGCATTCAAAACAATAAATTTACATGGTATCCTTATGAACCTGATCTAGTTTTAGAGCGTTGGAATTAATTAAAGACATACACAAGGAAAAAAAAAGTACTCCGTAACTCTCTGTTTGTATGTAGACCATCTCATATATTTCATTTCTTTGAATAGGTAGCTCCTGTATTTTAGAAGCTTTTACTTAACACTGAGGAAGATCTAATGGAGGAGCTTCTATCGACTGTAATTCACCAACACCATTTTCAACCAAGAAGACCATAGCCAAACCCCAACCAATATGAACGTCAAGGTGACAATGCATCAGCCAAACACCTGTGGAGCAATCAAGAAGAAATGGAAGATTAGTATAAGTGTATTACCATATCCTGGAAGTGATATGACAGAATAGTTACGTACAAAGTGCAAAAAGGAAACCACTGGGAATTAAATTGCTGGTGATATACCTGGATTATCGGCTATAAACCGTATGGCAACCCATCCTCCAGGTGTTGTTCCAATTGTGTTTCGTACGGGTGGGTCAACCAGATTGAATCTTGCTGGATCTGTACTTGGATTGAAGTTACCTTTCCCAGTCCCAACAACAAAGAAGTGATAACCATGAAGATGCATTGGGTGGTCCTCAATTGTTGAGATATTTGTGTTCTGAAGAATAATCTGTACGCTAGATCCAAACTTCAGCTTGTATGCTTTAGTCCCTCGAACAGGTGTCCACAACCCTCGAGGTACATTTCCAGTGTAATCAAATTGCACTGGGGGCACTGGAGGGAAGTCTGTGGTGAAGACACCAGGTGTATTTTGGTACAAGGCTTGCAATATTGAATTTCTTTTTGGCAGTACAAAAGACACATTGTTTATGCTTGCTGTGAACCTAGTGTTGTTAGGGGCTTGGCATCGAAAGTTTGGCCGGGAACAGTTAATTACGCCTAGACCAACAGCAAAAAATAGGTTCTCATCAATCTCAAGTGGGACCTTTCCCTTTGAATTAAGACCTCTGAATCGGGCAGTGAATGCATTTGCAGTGTTGGTATCGTTCCACACTGGTAGTTGTGGAAGTATGGGTTGACCTCCTCTTTGAACTTTACTTTGGGGAGAACTGTATTCAAGAATTGCTGTAGTGGTGGTATTGTCAAAGGCGATGCCGGGGGCACTAGCATAGGCTGTAGCTGCCATGTAGTAGCTTCCAGCTGGTTGATTAGCAGTGACTAAGACATTGGTGGTTTGACCTGGTCCAATCATGATCACATTGGTGGTAAAGGGCTTATGGTAAGCTGCATCTGCCTCTACAACTGTCATTTGGTGGTTAGCAATTGCGAAAAACAGCTGTTGATTGAGTGCAGCGTTGATGACTCGAAGAAGAATCGTCTCACCAGCCTGCACTGGGTATATTGTCGTACCTGCATGGCAGTTAAAGTAGTCATGATATCAAGCTCTTATTTTGAGGTAAATTGTCTTTTAACAGCTACTCCATATATATCAGCTTTTTGTATACCCTTATTTTGCTCTGTTATGAAAGATAATGGTCTTTTTGTAAAGTTAACAACGATAAAGGTCTTCATTGTATTTAGGTTCTACATCTTAGATTGTGTCGTCTTCAAGTTTCCACATTATGGTGTTGCAAATCAAGTAAGCTACAGATATCCAGCGTTGCTTGGTGCGACATTTTTGCATCTAGTTTAGACGGGAAGAATTATAGCTAGACCAACCTGTGCTTGAGCATCTATAGAGATCGCCAGGCTGACCATTGATAGTATATGCATCAGAGATATTTGGTGCTGCTCCTGTTATAGTAGCCTGTCGAAGCACGTGCATTGGGTCTCTGTTCCACCATTCTCCTGTTAAAAACCATTTTCAGAAAGTTAGTCGTACTCACAACTATTATATTTTTCACATTTTTGATAGTATGAGCATGTTGGGAGTATTCCCTTTACCTAGAAGGATAGGAAATTCTCTTGCAGGCTTTGGAAACGGGTATGAAGATCCCAGCTTGGGGTATATAATTAGAGCCCCATAAACTGTAGCTCTCAGCCATTTGCTATGTGCATGCCACCAAAGAGTGCCTTCTTGGTTTTCTATTGTGAACCGGTATGTGTAGGTTCCTCCCGGTTTAATTGGGCATTGTGTTATGTATACAGGTCCATCTGCCCATGGCGTTCTCATTTGCCGGATTCCATGCCTAAGTTGAATATCAGAAATGTGAAGGTAAGAAGTATACTCACAATAATGTTTACACATTTTTTTTTTATAGTTGGAAGATGTGCATTGTTAGTTATTGTAGTACCCCATACTTACCAGTGAAGAGTGATGTCGTATTTGCCTCTATTAGTGACTTTGATGACTAAGGTGTCTCCATCACGAACTTCCAGGGTCGGACCTGGATATTGACCATTAACTGTCATTATGTGCTGGGTTGTGCACAATCTACTCACTGGTGTTGGCGTGATCTGTTTAACAAACATGAGAGATGATAATGATGACAGCGTGCAGCTTAACGCGCATAAAATAAACCGCGTCTAGTTTAGACAGAACTCAGAAGCGACATACCTCAAAGTTATGAAAGTGGGTTTCTGGGTTTGCTAGACAAGCTGCAAATGTAATGAACATAGAAAATCCTAAGAAACACCATTTTATGTTCTGGGACTCCATCTTGCTTATCTTACTATGTTTTACTCTGTGTGTTGAGATACTTAAAGAGTAGTGAACTATATATATACATTTATGAAAACACCTAATACCTTATTTTATTCAGACTGGCTTGTAGTTGTACGTGAATGGTATTTTCAAAGTAGTTTTCGAGTCAGTAAGGAGCTCAAACTGTAGAGAGGATTTGGTACACCCACTAGCCCGGTCAGTATATTTTGAAAATAAGATTTCTATTTCTAGTGTTGGTGTTGACCACTATAGTCTTTTACCCCTTCTCATTTAACTTTCTTCTGGAAGTGCTGATTTGTAAATTTTGTCGTCTGATATGAAAGAAAGAAACATGGTCAAGTTCTACTTGGCAGATTAGAAAGATCATAGTATCTTATGTATGACAGTCAACAGTTTTTTCTCTGTTATTGTGATTAGGCTAGTGAAGGGGAGCCTTGGCGCACCGGTTAAGGTGTTGCTTTGTGACCGTGAGGTCACAGGTTCAAGTCCTTGGAGCGGCCTCTTGCCAAAATGGCAAGGGAAGGCTTGCCCCAATTACACCCTTGTGGTGGGACCCTTGCTAGCGGGGACGCCATCGTGCACCGGGCTGCCCTTTTTTTTTTTATTGTGATTACGCTAGTGAGTCCTTTGCATATACTAGTTCTATATTTGTATGCTCTGTGTTGTTTATGCTAGTGAGTACTCTGTTTACGCTACCCGGCTTCTAGGTACTAGGTTTAAGAAGTGTTTTGAATGCGGTCCTGCTGATATAACATGAGACCAACTGATTTAACCATCCATATAACCATTAACTTATTGAATTACTACCTGCTTTATGAAGTATGCATCGGTTTTGCGAGATAGTAGTAATTTCCCACACATATTCATATATTTTCGTTTTCTATAAGATGCTTGTACCATGTAAAAGAGTTTCATTTTCAGCAAATATTTTTGGCTTGGAATGATTGTGGGGCTAAATTTGGTTTGTGTTTGGTGTTCATTAATAGATTGGTTGACCTAGTTTGATATGGAAAACGACTACAAGTTTGAGAATATTTGACAAAGTCTAAATGTCTAATGCTCAACCAATGACAAGAATCACAAATGGAAAAGGTGTGGTTTGGTAAGTCAGCTACTCCAACACCTCAAATTTGTACTCAGTATTTCCTACAATATACATACTTATATACCTCGTACAAAGACGGCAATCACCATAACTTAATAGTTAATCCTCTTGTTCCCAAGTATATATTTAAGCAGTAGGTAGATTATAACACCAATTATATTACGACTAATGATATAGTTTTTGACCTTTATAATATGGAGCATATTGAATTCATTAGCTGGTTGGTGACTAACTTGGCAGTCATATTTCATTTATTTGGATTTGTTCAATATAACTCGTTTAAAATATTATACTCCTACTAGAGAGTATATTCAGTGGTCTTTTACTCCATTTATCTTGAATATTACGTATGTGTGTTAATAAGTTTTTTGATACATTTTCACGAGTATGATACTATGATTGATCTGGGTTCGTCAACTGTCTTTGGTTTTCAGAAGAATTTAAGGACAAATCAAAAGTATGTACACCTACCAATATCAATCTACCATCACCCAGAAGGCCACAACACAAAAGAGCAGGTTGAAACATACTCAGCTTACAAGTAGTGGGATTTGGGAAGTTGAAGTTTGTTAATATTTGACATTAAGTAAACACACATGCTTATTTATTAGGATAGGTTAGGATAGGATGTTAGATTATCTTTCTGGTGTTGATTTTTGAGAATAAACAAGGTGCCTTTTCGGACATGTCTGACTACTTACGGAGTTACGGTGTCATATTAGCTGAGGAGGTTTACTTTTTCATTGTATTGAAAACTCGGTTACATGTATGTTTATGATCCTAACTCGGCTTCCGCTAAGGTTCTTGCACTTGACGGAAAGTTGATGGTGATTATTACACATTAGTGTCCGTCTGCCGGATAAATTCTAGCAATATAATGCGCCACGGTGTTCTTCCCCGACTTTAATTGTGAACAAGAGCAGTCTTAGACCAATTTGGATCACAAGATTTGATCCGGACTGTTGTTAGAAAATGGAGGTCTATTTCTCTTGAGGAAATGGAAAGAATCCGATGTTGAAAATTATGCCGAGGATCCTTACGTGGAGCTTGACCATGCGTGTAATCTGCTTTGCATTAGATAATAGGTAGCGAAATAAGCCCAAGATTTCAAACTGATGCAAAGCACTAAAGCAACATGGACTTGAATTGCCACCTTTTCCTTTTTGACATTTCTCGTAGAATCCAGCCCATGACTTACGATAGCCAACTTATAACCAATAAACTGATAAAAAAAAAAGGCGTTAATTTTCGCAGTACACATTTTACACATTACAGTACGTTTTTTCTGAAACTGCCCTTGTGATTTTCACACTCATTTTCTCTCTCTATTGTGGTACGATTGCAATTCAGGAAAAAGAAAGAACACAATAACAACAGTGGGTTCTTCGACTTCTCTTAGTGAGAGAAAGAGGAGATAGAAATCTCTCTCAATTTCCTAGAATTTTGAGGGAAATCAGAAATTACTATCCTATGTCTCCTTTTCCAGCACTCCTCTATCTTCTTCAACCTCATTCTTCATAATCATCTTCTTTCTTTTTCATGGTTATGTAGATCTTGTCTACTTTGTTAGTCCTATAATTGAAAAAATTTCAGTCTTCTTTCTTAATTTTCACCTTCTTAAAGACAAGACTTTAATTTACTCTCCATTTTAGCCTAGGAGAGTTCATTTTAGTCACACGTTTTAGTAAAAGAAGGTTTAAATTAAGGATTAAAGAGCAATATTTTAAGATCTATCTTCAATTTGTTTGTACATTGTTGATATTAGAACTGTTGTTTTTGGCTGATGTTATTGGGTTAAGTGAAATATTGAACGTATCGTTTTTCGGTTTGTGAAATTTCAGTAATTTGCAGATCGTATGGTTGAAAGGGTTTGATTGTTTGCTGGCGGCGATCTTGATGGCTAGCATAAAGCCTTTGTCAGGGAGAGTTCTAAGTTGTGTGTTCGAAGATCTATTTGTTTCCCCTTCGAATTAATCTTCTCTGATTAAAGTTTTAGAGTTTTTTATTTTTTTTTCTTTTCTGGGTTTAAAGAGGTCTTTCTTTTCTTCTTAGAGTCTCTCTTTGATGTCCTTTTTCTTTATTATGTATGCTCTTGGTAATTTGAAAATCGTAGATTTTCGGTTACCGCTCTCATCC
>JAGPOY010003410.1:0-13217 GCA_018983105.1 Silene uniflora
GGCTGGCTTGTTGCCAGGCCGAGACCCAAGTATCTCGGTGCTGTGTGACTTGAGGTCAGTGAGCACTGAGGCCGTCTGCGTCCCTCGGCTGGCTGGATGTCAGGCCGAGAGAGCCTTTCGGCTGGCTGGTTGCCAGGCCGAGATCCAAGTAGTCCAATGCTGTGTGACTTGAGGTCAGTGAGCATTGACTTTGGTCAAGATGTTGACTCGGTCAGCCGGTGCAGAATATGCCCCATCAGGAATATATTAGAGATATTATATTAGAGATATTATTAGTAGGAATATATTATAAATATTAGAGAATATTATTATTATAGGTAGAATATTATTAGAAATATTCTTGGAGTATTCCGTAAGATAGTCTCTTATATATTGTAATCGTCTCTTCAATAATAATGATATTCTCTAATACTTATAATATATTCCTACTAATAATATATCTAATATAATATCTCTAATACATTGCAATTCTTACTCTCAAATTCCTCCCATCACCACCCAACCATCGTGTTTTCCCGACAGTACAATGAGGTACTCCGTAACAAACAATTTAAAAAGGTCTATTTGTGAGAAAAACGAAGTGTGCTGCATATTGAAACAGGAAACGTTGGGTTCTCCTAACTGGCTAACTACCGTATGAGTTACTCTACATTAAGGTTGACAACAATCTAACTCTACTATAAATCGTTTCGGAAGAAGTTGTTAATAAATGCTCCCTTATTCACCCTAAATACGTAATTGATGTGTCCTTGGAAGATTGATAGCAAAAAGACAAATCAGTGGCCAAATTTCTTGTTGTATACAGATTGTTATGCTTGATAAGATTTTAGGCCGAACAAACGGAACAACTAATTTAGCTAAAAATCCAGAAACCCTAATTTATTAACCCTTATTTGATACAAAAAATTAATGCTTAATTAGTGATGTTAGAATTATGGCTTGATCAATAATTGAGTAGTACAATTTGATTAATTTTTTAGAATAGCAAAGAGAGGTTTTTTTATTTTTATTTTTTTTTTTATTTTTTTGTGTTTTAGAAGGGCATTGTATGGAAACATTATGAAAAAGAGTACATAAGGAGTAAAATCTGTATATGAAAAAACAATTACTTACGTCATAAGATCAAGCGTTTGTTTTTCACAAAGTAGTGATAAGGTTCTAAAATCCCAACTCAAGTAGAACTTTGCTTTAGCTCTATTTTAATTTCTCAAAACATACCCTGTCGCAACGTACTATCATGTATAAGGTTCGGAAAAGAATATAAAAATAATAAATTAAACTTAAATTTGATTTTTAAGTCTTTTGCCAAATTAGTACTCCATCTGTTCCAGTGAATAGTTTACATTTGCTTTGCTTTGAAGGGAAAAATAAAGCAGCCGTAAACTAACTATTGGCTGAGACGGGGGAGTAGTTACTTAATATCATGAATAATGTACGAAACTCTTTGTTGTCAAAAATCTATGCTGACTTATATACTATAGAGCTGACTTATATCATATGAATATGAACAAAAACCCTTGCACAGTTGCACGAAATACTTGCCTATGTGTTTTAATTAAATTGTACTATGTGATGTACTACATTCTACTCAAAATTCAGGCGAGACAAATAAAGGAATTAATTAAAAGCTAATTAAGATATTAAATAAAATCTTATTAACTTTTAGTGTGGTATTTGGTATATTGACAACAATGTTTGGCTATAAGAAAAGATACTCCATACAAAACAATTAAAATAAACAGATGAGAAAGGATATGAATTTCTCATCGGATTTCAATATCAGTTCTATGATCAGACAATTGAAATAAACAGATCGATGCCAACATCAATACGATTATAATAAGTTTTACAACTAAAACAACAAACAATAACAAATATAAGATGCTACAAATTTGACAACTTACCATTTAACATACATATCAACAAACAACGTGTAGTTGCTAGATTAGTCCCGCAAAAGCAGGTCTAGCTCTATCTCATTCCCCATATTGGACTGGTGTTACCGTTGGTGGCATGATCTTAACTACTTCCCATGGTAGCTCTTTACGCAGCCTTGGTAGTGTCGTGCATGACTATGTCATCAAGCTTATAATTGTAAGTCTTTCAAATTTGTTCCGTTATGAATTAAATGGTATGTAACGTTCTCATATTGCACCTGAAATCACAAACCAAATTACACTATTAGTACGTACACTAACAAACCATATAATATTGTCCTGGCAATAAGCAAGCTATTCAATCACACATACGTAAAACAAATAATACGCAACAAAGCTTAATAGTTAATCCTAGATCAAACCAGAGAAAAAAAAATAGAATTAGAAGAGAGGAATAGGACGGTTGTATTGTTATTCAACTTGTTTGTACGTCGGACATAGTGTCCTTATATATGCAAAGCTATATAGATGCCGAAGTAATTGAAGTCATATAAAACTCATTATTTCAGTTATTAATTAGTATTATTACCTGATAAATATGTCTAATTGTAAAATTCTATTAGTGCAAAATTGCAAAGTTAACTTCCATTCTAATACAAACACTGGACCTCATATGAAAAACGTATGGTAGAAGTTGTAAAATCTTATCATATTACATAAGATTTTTTTATTTATTTTATTGTTAGTTATAATTTATATTCAAGTTCTAAATTTTATCTTTTTACTTATTATATTTTCCAACCAATCACGTCGCTCGGAAAAAGCTTCCTTTAATAATATAGATAGATATTTATTTCGAATATGAGAGGGTGGTATTAAGTTACTACCTACTCGATGATTGGGTGATATCATCTTACTTTTCATTGTAAAATGGGAGAGTTGTTTGACAACCTCAATTTACAAGGAATGAAACTTGCCGTGAATTACAATCCATGTTTAATGGAAAAGGTTGTTTATCTAACATTCTAAGTAATTAGGAAAACGCTTACACGAAGTACTTCATTTTACTTTCAAAAGTCACAAACATTTCTAAATCAGGTTAATATATCACTTCCCAAAAATTTAAGTCCGCAATGGTGAAATCTAATAGTCCGCAAAGCTGACAAGTATTGGTAATTTCTTCCGAGAAAAAGGAATATACATCGGATGTATTACCTCCAATTTTTTTGTTTTTGAGCAATTATATATATATTTTTTTTTTTGAGCTTCTTTTCTCAAACTTTATTTGTTTTTGAGCATATGTGTAATTTTTTTGAGCATATTAAAGTTTGTAAGTTAGATTTTAATCTGTTTACGTCAAAACTCAAATTTAACTAAGCTTATATGTAATGTTATTGAGTTTTATTACTCCCTCCCATTCATTATAAGTGTCTCATTGTCCATTTCCGTCTATTCACAATAATGTCCCATTGTCTATTTTTGGCAATGTTTTATACTTATTTTAATCACTTCAACCCCACAACAATACCCCACCTCACCTTATAACAATACTTATTTTAATCACTTCACTCACAATAATACCCCACATTACCTTCCCTCTCTCTAATTACCTCACCTCACTACAATACTTTACATTATTTAACTCATTTTCTTAATTCTCGTGTCATCCTCACAATGGGACACTTATAATGAATGGGAGGGAGTATAATTTGTTAGAGCTCAATGTTTAAGTAAATAAATCCAGAAACTTTGTAGTAAAACTCATAATTTTTAAAACAAAACTCAAAATTTTTACAAAAATGCTCAAAAAATGTAGAATTGGTGGTAGTACCTCGGATGTATAATCCACTTACTGGTAATTTCCGGATGTTTGTGTTTCCGGATATGTACCCAGTACACACGACAGACGTTAAAGTGCAAAGTGCATACCGGTACGAATCTTACCAAGAATCGCAAATAATCAACATTGAAAACTTCAATTAATAAATAAAAGATCCAAGTAACATTCCTCTTTCTCTCCGTCTTTCATATTTCTTCCAGAAACTCAAAGTCTCAATCTTTCATCTAACTCCATATTCAATTCAATATAATCAAGCTCAATTACACTTTTCCCTTAATTTAATACTTCCTAATTTAAAAAAGTTCATAACTTTCTTCCCATATTCAAACTCCTTGAGGTAAATCACTCGTAATTCCATCTATACTAATCTGGGTTTCTTTAGTTTTGTTAGATTTCATTACCATAATCCCAGAAATTGACAAAAACTGTGTAATAATTAGTATTTTTATACCTTTGTTGTTGTTTCTTGATCTTGTATATTTTGTATGAATTCTGGGTTTTGCATGTTATAATTGTGTTAATTTGTGTTTCGATTTTCGGGTTTGATTGAAAATGGATCAATGCCCATATGGATACCCTGCCCCAAATCAACCATACCCTCCCCCACCAAATTCTGAGGCATACCCATACCCAAATGCTGCTCCATATCCATACCCAAATGCTGCTCCATATCCGTATCCGTATCAACGCCCGCCCGCTTATCCGTATCCATATTCGTATCCATCACCACCACACAACTACCACCAAAGTCCACCTCATAGACCCATGTCGTATTCGGGCCCTCTTCCTCAAACTGGTCCACCTGCACCTACTTTTCAGCATAGTAATAGCTTTCAGTATGGTTCATCTCATTACCAATGTCCTGATCCCGGTTTATATCCCCCGCCAAATGTTATGCCCCAACCGCCTTCTAGGAGTAATAGCTTATCTAGTTCGCCGTCATCTCATTATCAGTATTCGGATTCTGGTGTGTATCCCCCGCCAAATGTTGTATCCAGACCTCCTTCTAGGAGTAATAGCTTATCTAGTTCGCCTGTATATGATAACTTGTCGAGTGGATTGCCAACTCGTTACCAATATCCGGATTCTGGTGTGGGTGTGTATCCCCCACCAGAAGCCAGACCCCAACTGCCTTCCCGGAGTAATAGCTTCTCTAATTTAGCGGGATATGATACTTCCTCGGGTGAATTGTCATCTAATAGACTAAGTAGAGCAAACCATGTTGGAACCTCGTATGGTATGGCATACCCTCCATTGGATGACCTGATGGGAGACATGCGAATATCTGATAATCAGCCACCTGCCCCTGCTGCACCTTCTGCACCTTCTATGGCATTGGTGCAAGGCTCGCCTATGGGTCACCCGAGTTTAAGTGGAAAGTTTGGTAACAATGGCTACCCTTACGAACCACATTCGAGGAGCCCTAGTTGGGATTGTTTCCCTTGTGTAGGCGGTTCGCCGCGTGTATCGTGTGATAGTTTCGGTATGCAGATTGTTCCACATCAGAAAGGGTCTTTGAAGGTTTTGCTTTTACATGGAAATCTGGACATATGGGTTTACGAAGCTAAAAACCTTCCAAACATGGACATGTTTCATAAAACATTGGGTGACATGTTTGGTAAGTTACCTGGGACTGTAACCAACAAGATTGAGGGACATGTAGCTCGTAAGATCACAAGTGACCCATATGTGTCTATAGCTATATCGAATGCTGTAATTGGGAGGACCTTTGTGATTGGAAATGAAGAAAATCCCGTGTGGATGCAACACTTCAGTGTTCCTGTGGCACATCATGCTCCCGAAGTGTTCTTCTTGGTCAAGGATAGTGACGTTGTGGGCTCACAAATCATAGGAAGCGTAACAATTCCTGTTGAACAGATATACTTTGGGGCAAAAGTTGAGGGAACATACCCTATTCTGAATGGTAGTGGGAGGCAGTGTAAGCCTGGAGCCGTCTTGAGTATTTCAATCCAATATACACCCATCAACAACCTACAAATTTACCATCATGGAGTTGGCGCTGGCCCTGATTATCAAGGGGTCCCTGGCACGTACTTTCCTCTTAGGAAAGGGGGAAGAGTAACTCTCTATCAAGATGCTCATGTCCCTGATGGTTCCCTTCCTGAGTTTAATCTTGATAGAGGGATGAAATATGTGCACGGCAAGTGTTGGCAAGATATTTTTGATGCTATACGCCAAGCTAGGCGACTGGTTTACATTACTGGATGGTCAGTTTGGCATAAAGTTAGGCTTATACGTGAAGGTGGCAATCATGCGTCAGATTGCAATTTGGGAGATTTACTCAGGTCCAAGTCAGCTGAAGGAGTGAGAATTTTGCTTCTTGTGTGGGACGATCCTACTTCTAGAAGCATCTTGGGCTATAAAACGGTAAGTGTCTTGACTTAAAATTCATCAGGAAACTTTTCATTGACGTAACTCGTAAGTACTTAACTATACATGTGTCCATGCCTGTCCGCTCTCATTCGGATGAAACAGGGGTTATTGAGGAACTCTAAAATTGTTTGATAGTGTATATGTAGTGCTCTCCATCTATCATTTTCTCACTGCTGTTGCTAATGTAGGATGGGATCATGGCAACCCACGATGAGGAGACCCGTCGATTCTTTAAGCACTCGTCTGTTCAAGTGCTACTTTGTCCCCGTGTTGCCGGGAAAAGACATAGCTGGGTCAAACAAAGGGTAAGTGATACAAAAGTTGTTTTGCATATCATGTTTTGGTTTAATATATAATTTCAATCTATTTGAATTGTGATCTCATATTATTCCATTTCGGAGTTTGCTGTGTTGCTTGTAATTCCTCTATCTGATCCGTCATACATTTTTCATTTACCTTCCATTTTTAGTGTCTTTGTAACTTTGTTGCCTCGATTGAAGCTCGCCTATTCTATTTTAGGAAGTTTCGACAATATATACTCATCACCAAAAGACTGTGATTGTCGATGCTGATGCTGGCAACAACATGCGGAAAATCGTTGCATTTGTTGGCGGGCTTGACTTGTGTGATGGAAGATATGATACCCCTGATCATTCTTTATTCAGATCTTTGCAGACAACGCACAAAGATGACTACCACAATCCTTGTTTCCAGGTAATATTCTAATCTTGTCTTTATAGTAATTTCCTTTGTACTATCAGATAGTCAGATCTTTAACGATTAGGCACCAGGTTTTCTATCACTCCATAGTCCATAGGAAGTGTTGCATAGAAAAAGTGATGAGCTTGATTGGTATGTAGATCACTCAATTAGGGGATGATTAGTGCAGTGCCATGAGCTTACTGCATCAAGTATTGTTTTTGGGGTGGTGGTTGTGGACTAGTGGTTAACAAGAGCTCCGTTGGACAAAGTAACTTGGGTTTTGAATGCAAAAAAAAAAAAATTAATGGGGAAGAAACCAGTCTATATTTGTTTAAGACCTCATTTCACCCAGTAATAATTTTTTAAAAAAAAAAAACAAAAAAAATCTTTCATTATCTTATGTAGTTGCCAACACCACCTCTGGCAGTATTGTCAGCTGTTACTGTAGCTAGTGGCGCATTTCGCTGGAGATTAGGCTGTTGGCACACCTTTATCTAAATTATCAGTCTTTAGAACAAGATCTAAGAAATTTAAAACTCTAGTTCACAAATTTCTCTAATTTGATCTCGTTCTCAACAAGAGTTCATTCATCCCCTCCTAGCCCTCCTAGGGTGCCGTTCAGGTTTGGAATCCGGATGCAGTGATTGTCAGGAGACCTGAAAAAAAAAAAAGAGGAGGTGAAGTGGTTTAAGTCATTAAAAGTTTAAAACCAAGAGTTGAGGGGAGGAACTCACGGATGTGTGGACTGTGGAGGATGATGGAAATCCGTTAAAAGTAAGTAACTTTCAGAGGATGTTACAGAGCCGATGCTGCATGAGAAGTTGACTGCACGTTTCAGTACTGGTGAGCGTTATTGTGGTGGTCACTTGCCCGAAGAAGTTACTGATGGTCGTAGGTCTGATGATAATTGATGGACAGAAGTGAAGAGAGAGAAAAGAGGGAGGTGTGGAAAAAGAGAGGAAGAATGGAGGCTGGTTCTCGAAACATATGGAAGGATATGAAAGATAAGAGTATTTAAAAAGCAGGGGAGACTTTTATGCTCACAAGGCATTAGTAAGTGCTCTTATATGATTGGGAATTCTTACCCTAGAACTAGTTTTTTGTGTTACTCATAAAAGTGATCGCCTTATGCGGATGTGGTGGTCACCTCGTTACAGCTGTTGTGCCATTCTCTTCCACTATTTTTGTGTGAACTTTCTATTGATCTAGTCTACTTGTTAATTGTGACACACTTAACAGGGCGCTACGACAGGCTGCCCAAGAGAACCGTGGCATGATTTGCATAGCAAACTAGACGGCCCTGCGGCATATGATGTTCTCACCAACTTCCAAGACCGCTGGGTAAAGGCATCTAAGCCACATGGGATTAAGAAGTTGAAAATGTCGTTTGATGATGCTTTATTGAGAATTGAACGGTTACCCGATATTGTCGGGATAGCTGATGTTTCTGGCCTTGATGACGATGATCCTGAATCTTGGCATGTGCAGGTAGTGCTAATTTCTCATTCTTTTTTCATATGCATAATGTGCTTGTGTGTAAGGAGAACTAAAACTCTTCCCATTAGGTTTTTCGGTCCATTGATTCTAGTTCTGCAAAAGGATTTCCGAAGAACCCAAAGGAAGCGACCAGCAAGGTGGGTGATAATTCTTGCAAACTTCCCTTTTTCTTTGTATTTGTCCTTTCTTTTACGCATTTTGCTTTGCTTTTTTTTTTCTTTCGTTCCCTCCCCTTGTCTTTTGCATTCTTCTTAGGCACCACATAGAAGTTGATCGGTTGCTATGAATATGCAGAATTTGGTCTGTGGGAAGAATGTGCTGATCGATATGAGCATACATACGGCATATGTTCACGCTATTCGAGCTGCCCAGCACTACATCTATATTGAGAATCAGTATTTTATTGGTTCATCATATAATTGGAGTGGAAACAGAGACTTAGGTGAGAGATTGTTGTAGAAAGTTTACAAAACAGTGAAGTGTGTTACATTTTTATATGCAGACTACTGGTCTCATTCCTACATTCTGAACTCTTTCTGTGAACTTGTTTTATTTCCTTTATCTGTCTGCCCCTTTCTTTTGCTATTATGTTATTTATCCTCATTCTTGAAATGTTTTTAATGCTAACCAATGACATCTATCATCAATAGTTTCATAGGATACCTGCTATGAACTTGCTAATTTCATTACATTTTACTTTCACAGTTCACTACTGTCTTTGTCATGGATACCGTCTTTAGAAATTCTTGTGAAATGGCCTCATGATGGGCCCATGTTAGGTTATCAGATTAAAGGATGGACTTAAAAATAATAAATGTAAAACTGTACTTATCTATCAAAATGTAGTCAACCTTGACGCAGGAGTCCCCAAGCCCTATTTCACTGCCGGCGCCTGTGTTTGTTATATTGCTGCTATTTTTGGAAGGTGTTATATTTATGGTTTGATGAGAATTAGGGTTAAGTTAGTTGGAATACATTGTCTTGTCATGTCTGGCTTGGTATAATACATGTATCATGTTTCTTGTTGAAGAATCTGAGGTAAATGGTGTAGTAACGCTAACTTTTATTGTTAATGTTCCTTATATAAAGAACTGACGCTCCCTTTACTGGCCTATATTGTTGGCTGCAGGTGCTAACAATCTCATTCCAATGGAGATTGCGCTGAAGATTGCTGAGAAGATTAGAGCTCATCAGAGATTTGCTGCTTATATTGTTATTCCAATGTGGCCGGAAGGTGTCCCTTCTGGTGCAGCCACTCAAAGAATTCTCTTTTGGCAGGTGAATTGATGTAGTTTTGATAATCTGATAACAGAAACAGCTATAAGTTTTTGGCGTTTAAATTTTTATTTTTCTTTTTTGCTTCCATGACAAATTTTTGATTTTGTTTAAATGAATATAAACTAGCTGCAAAATGTGTTGTACCATAAAAAATATAGCTGATATATTATGGGAAGTTCCCATTAGCGGTGAAATTTTATGTTCAATAACAAAATTTTATGTACTCGGTACCATTTTTTCTCGGATGTCCTTACATTACAACTTTCCAGTATTATTGAGAATTTGAGATCCTTGGTCAAAACTTAAGTGTTCAGGGTTTAGTTTCACTAAAGTTTCAATTTAATATGTTATAGTAGTGTAAGTCACATTTCAGGCTACTATGAGCCGAAAGTGTGGACGTCAGTTATATGGGTGATGGTTTAAATTATTATTCGACTTCTATTTCCTTGTGTTCTCAAGTCATGACAAATGGTTGCAGAACAAAACAATGCAAATGATGTATGAAACAATCTCTAAGGCTCTAATAGAGGTAGGGCTTGAGGATGCATATACACCACAAGATTACTTAAACTTCTTTTGCCTTGGCAATCGTGAAGCTCCAGATGGAACTGAGGGTGCTCCAAGTCCTCACCCACCCAACACTCCTCAGGTTGTGATTCTCTCTTTGTAAACTATTGACGCAGATGATGTTCTAAGTCTATCTTGTGTTTTCTAAGCCTTGCTTCTCCTTGGACCTGCAAAATTGATTGAACTTGAATTGAGCAGCTTCTGGATGATTTGAACCGAAACGATCCAATCTGGAATGACCCAATCCAGAATTACTTGTATTGGCCTAAAGTAACTTATTTGAAATTACATACTCGTGTTATTTTATCTGCATAACAAATGGCCTGACTGGAAACCCGATAACTGGACCAGCAAACGACCTGACCTATATAGTAGCATCCCAAAATAGATATGAACCCAAACTGAATGACCTGTTTCACCATTTGCCAAATGCCCTATTAGATAGCTAATTTATCGAGTTATGATCATCTAGATTCTTGTCAATTATTGAAATGGGATGGTTTTCCAATTTATATTTCTTATTTCTTGCATCTTATTGTGTGCAATTTAGGCTTTATCCCAAAAGAGCCGAAGATTTATGATTTATGTCCACTCTAAAGGCATGATAGTGGATGACGAATATGTTATACTGGGTTCTGCGAACGTCAACCAGCGTTCAATGGAGGGAACAAGAGACACCGAGATTGCAATGGGAGCGTATCAGCCTCTTTACACTTGGGCGAAGAAGTCAGGGCATCCATTTGGGCAGGTATATTCGCATGAATCATTCAAACTTGGCATATTTATAATTATTCCTCATATGATCTATGGAGGTAGAATTTAGACTGCAATCCACTTTCATAAATTTGCAGTGAGTTTGTGATCCTTGATCAAGAAAGCTGGTTGACCACAATCAGTGCACATATGTGTAATCGAATGACACGTTTATATCTATATACTTGTCGTGCAGATATATGGTTATAGAATGTCCCTTTGGGCAGAACACCTCGGACTTGTCGATGACTGCTTCACTGAACCGGAAACCGTTGAGTGTGTAAGAAAAGTAAGAACAATGGGGGAGATGAACTGGAAACAATTTGCAGCCGAAGATCCAAAAGAAATGACCGGCCACCTGCTTAAGTACCCCGTTGATGTTGATAGAAGGGGAAAGGTAAGGCCCCTTCCTGGTTGCGAAAATTTTCCCGATCTTGGTGGATGCATATGTGGCTCCTTCCTTGCTATTCAAGAAAACCTCACCATCTGAGCTGCCAATTCATATCACCAAGTAGGTTTTATCGAGATTTTGTAATTTTTGAGTTTTGAGATCAGACCGCCTATACACTAAAAAAAGTACAGTTTTTTGAGGTCAGTTTTATCATGGATAGGTTTTCTAACTGTACATTGTCTTCATGTTTTCCTTTTCTCCTTTTGGGGATGTAACTTTAGACACAATTGTGAGTAATACTCCGTAACTCTGTATAGCAGTATAAGATCGATTTGGATCCTCTCCATCTCCATACTCGTATATCAGTTGGTTATCATAAATAAGATGCAAGTTTTCATACTCTGCAAGCAATCGAACAGTTGTCGTTTATCTTGTTACATGTTCCAAATATGATACAACATCAACATCAGAGCCTTAATCCCAAAATGATTTGGGGTCGGCCGACATGAATCATCCTTTGGAACCGCCATGGGTGAATGGGGTGGGAAAAACAAAAGTGGAGTGAGACATAATACAAAAGCCAAGGGAAACTTATACGGAGTAGATTTTAAAAACGAAGTCCACATTTCGTTTATAAAAAACTTCAAAATTAAATTGAGAATAAACATCGATAGATATATGTGAAGGTTTTTCATGTTCTGATCAAACAACTTCCAACAAGGGATCTTCAAAAAGTGCTGGTACTTCACTGATACACCCTAGGTCCCTAGCTGACTGATTCTAGGATAACATTTAACCGATATTCTAAAGCGATTAGAAAACAAACGGCACGTGTTGCAGCGCATTCTAGCTGACCATAATTCATGATCGTTACCACAGTCACAACAGATGCCGCAATTTTTATACATTTTTAGTACCATGATCCATTCCGTCCTATGCGCCACAGCATCATCTCTTCAGCATGACAGAGTACATAAAGGGATAATCCTTGCTATCAGCAAAGTACCATTACAAAAAGTTCAATGATTCAACATTCATCCAAAATTAATTAACGAAAATTTTTGGACGATACTAACTACTCCGTAATAAAGATTCTGCACTTGGAAGATAAGAAATGCTGTATAATGATTGGTACTCATGAATTGAGATTCAGTTGAATCCCGTCAACATCAAAACTGTACCTTGTGGTACCTTTACACAGGAAAACGAGATGATCATAATCATTTATGCAGCTCAAGAGATATTCACAAGTCTAGCACGTTTAGTATTCGGGTCAACTTCTGCTCGTAGTCCAATGTCAGCAAGTTGAGGAAGATCAACAGTGCCTTGCATCTCTAAACTTGCCACAACTTGCTGGTTTTCTGCATTACCTTCCAGTAAATTTTTAGCACAAAATATGCCCCATTCCCTAAGAAAAGGGTTGTCTTCATCAAGAACACATTGCTGTAAAAGAAGAATAACCCCATCCTTTTGCCTTACTTCATCTTGTACATTCTTCCTTCTATACGAGCAATTCCCGATGACTGCAACTATGTCTCTTCTAAAACCCTTGTATGGGCAAACTATAGGTGACTCGCTAGCTCCCGTTTCGCCCTCGACTCGACTGATGGTTTTCCTGATTGATGATGGAAGCTCTAGTTCACGAAGTAAAGATAAGAGCAGGTCCAAGAATCCCTCTTCAATCAATGAATTAACAACTAAAGAACTGTCTTGTGCACATGTATCTCTCAGGACTGTCAGTGAATAACCTAACACATCGATAGAAGCAGAGCCAGTAGGTAAACCAGATTGGCCTCTAGTGTGAAAGTCCACGATTTGGACGGCTGTCTCAAAAATACCAAGAATATATAAAGCAAAGTCGATACTGATATGAATCTCCTTGAGTCGCTCATTTAAAATTTCAGAGACCATGCGCAAA
>JAGPOY010003412.1:0-13210 GCA_018983105.1 Silene uniflora
TTTTTTTTGGTTTAGTGATAAGAAACATTTATTCTAACCTAGAGGTCATGGGTTCGATTACTAATATGAGCATTTTTTTTTTCTTTTAATTATTTTTCACCTATTCCCCCTAATATAATAAAGTAGTTTTCACCTATTCCCCCTAATATAATAAAGTAGTTTTCACCTATTCCCCCTAATATAATAAAGTAGTTTTAGTATTCTAATTATCAAATTGTTGATAAAAATGTTAAATATTATTAAAAATTTTGTACGGAGTATTTTTTTTCCTTATTTTAATTTTGCGTCTTTTTAATAGCCTTTTACTAAAAAAAACCTATATTTTGTGTTTTCTTTTTTCCTTTATTCTAATTTTGCATCTGTCTAAGAGCTTTCTACTAGAAAAACCTTTCAAAAAGACATATGAGAAATGTATGAAATTTTCTGTGCACCGAAGGTAGCGGTTGCAGGTTTCCTCGTTAGTAAAAAAAAATGATTTCTTAACCACGGACTAAAACTCTTTTAATTTTGTAAACTTTCCGCACCCCCTCTGTTGAAACCCCAGAGCCGCCACTGCGAAAATGGTGTGATGGTGGATGTGACGACGATAAGGAATAAAACATGAATGTTTCTGGGTCAAATAATGTTCAGTAGTTTGGTAGATTAAAGTTAGTATTAAGCTAATTATTATATTATTATTATTATGTATGTTAAGTATACATTTTTTGTAAAATTAATAATAAAATAGAATACAATGACCTGGTCATTAGTTAGTCGGTCACTCGGGTGCATTATGAGAAGAGGAGGTCAATAGTGCGATTTATTGTGAGATTACTTGAAGTTGAGATTATTCTGAGAAGACTGCCCATAGTTCGGATTATTCTTTGGTGATCGCCTTAGCCCCTTGAAGAGCCTCATGTTCCTCTCTTGCCAAATATAATAAATTGTTACGCTTAAAGCACATACTCGTCATCATTTAACCTATTTTGCTCTGTGATTTTGAGTCTGAAACCATGTAAGGATATCAGGGAGGTCAAAGAGGGTAGGGATTCTCAAGCAGTGCCCAACATTTTGCTAAACCTTTGCTGAATACGAGCAAGCAAAAAAAAAAGGTGTGATCCATCTTCCGCTGCACGTTCACACAAAGGGCATCGATTTACCAAGTGTAATCCTCTCTTAACCAATTTATCTGTGGTAGGGAGTGAAGACTGAGCTGCCATGAGGCTTATAAAGCTATGTTTAGGTACACAGGCCGGTCCATGTATAACTGATCCCCAAGATAGCACGTCTGCACGTGGCCTTAGCATGTCATAGATGGTTGAGCATTGAAAAACCGAGTGATGCATATAGTCCTAAGACATTTTTTAGCCAAAAAGGGAGAGCCAGTTAACTGGCGTAGTTTATCTATAGAGAAAGCACATTGTTCCAATACCATGACTGACTAATGCTATGTATTATTTGCCACAGATCAGCACCCTTTAACGTATAAGCTTTAACCAATCTCGCCCATACCCCTTCAGGTTTAAATAACAGTTTCCAAATCCATTTCATCATCAAAGCTTGATTCCACATGAGAAGGTCTTTAACATCCATACCCCCCTCCTCTTTAGGTAGGCATACTTGCCCAACTTTTGAAAACATGCCTACAATGGCCTTCTTTTATACCCCATAAGAAGTCCTTACATAGCTTATTTATCTTCTTGATAACCCCTTGAGGCAGTAGCACACTAGCTCCCCAAAAATTTTGTAACCCAAAAATGACAGAGTTGATAAGATGAAGTTTGCCTGCATAACTAAGGTGAAGATTTGTCCAATACCTGATTTTAGCCCGGAGTTTCTCAAGGAGTGGATAATACATATATATATCATTTGTAAGCCTAGAAGTATGTAGTGGAAGACCCAAGTATCTAAAGGGGAATTCACCTTCAGTAAATTGAGTAAGAGAGAGAATCTGACTCTTCACTTTAGGTGAGACACCACCAAAATAAAGACAGGATTTGAGAGGGTTAGCTTTGAGGCCAGAATAACCTGCAAATTCCTGCAAACATTTATCAACTGCGGCTATGGAAGGAACATCTCCCCTTGCAAACACTAAGAGGTCATCAGCAAAAACCAAGTGAGTGAGATTTAGTTGCACACATTTGGGATGATAGGAGAATTCCTTCATAGTTGGCAATCGTCGTAGAATCCTAGATAGAGCTTTCATGCATATCACAAACAGATAAGGAGACAAGGGATCCCCTTGTCTTAACCCCCGTTTGCAAGGGAAATATCCTTCAACATCTCCATTTATGCTAATAGAGTAATAGGGGGTAGTTATACATTCCATCACCCATTGCACAAGTTTCAGAGGGAACTCCAAAAGAATAAGGCAGCTTCTTAGAAAATCCCAATTTACAGTGTCGTAGGCTTTTTGTATGTCAACTTTCAAGATACATCTAGGAGTAGGTAATGATCTAGAGTATTTGAATGAAAGTTCATATGCCAACATAGAATTATCAAAGACGTCTCTATCAGTCACAAATGCAGCTTGTTCTTGACCTATAATATCCCCTAACACTGTTTTGATTCTATTAGCCAAAATTTTACTGACTACCTTATAAAAAGTAGTGCAACAGGCAATAGGCCTAAAATCAGTCACTGAAGCAGGGGTAAGCTTTTTAGGGATAAGGACCAAAAGGGTAGAGTTAGCTGCCTTAGGCATAATACCTTTAGTGAAGAATTCCCGAACAGCAGCAGAAAAATCGTAACCAACCACACTCCAAGCCTGAAGTGTATCCATCAACACCTGGGCTTTTATTCCTATCTATGGATTTTAAAGCATTAATAATTTCAAGATCAGTCACAGGCCCTTGAGCCAAGACTTCATTTGAATTTCATTTTAAAGCTTTAAATAACTCAGTTGGAAGAGCCAAGACTTCATTTGAATTTCCCAAGAAATCTTGATATTAGGAGAGGAAACCTTGAGCCACTGCCTTTGCACCTGAACAGAAATTTCCTTTCCCATCAGTAATGCTGCCAATAATACTCTTTGCCTGCCTATCAACAATACTAGCATAGAAAAATTCGGTATTAAAATTGATGAGTCATAATTATATATACATTTATGCCTCCCCTTAGTTCTATTTTGAGACGGTTTTGTGCTAATTACATTGATTATGTGCCGTTTATGTTAGAAATGTCGACACTGACACATTTTGGTGTTTAATGCAGGAACGATGCATTTATGGAGCATAAGAATGGAACATGGCATCGCGGAGTTGGCAAGACGGACAAACAGAAGCATGGCACGGAAACCAAGGAAGAAACAAGGAGATTTCCGAGAGCTGGCCGAGAAGGACCAGAAGTTGATTGAGTTTAGCCTAACTCGATCGAGTTGGGAACTCGATCGAGTTCCCCGAAACTCGATCGAGTTGGGAACTCGATCGAGTTCCCCGAAACTCGATCGAGTTTGTGTGACGCTGAGATTTTTCCGGATTATTTCCTATTTTCGTTTTTAATAAGATTATTATATAAACCTAATTCGACATGTGTTTTAGGTTATGCTTTACATATTTTCAGAACTCTAACCTAGTTAGTTATTTTTATTTTGCTTTGGGATCTACGACAATCGACGGTATTAATCTTTCTGCAATAATTCGTCTTATGCAATTTATTGTTCATTCAATTTCTCTCTTATTGTTTATCATGTTTTCTATATTCATTGTTTTTGTTATTTCCGCTAGTATGAGTAGCTAATTTCATAATCTAGGGTGAAAGGGGATCTAGGTTGCATGTTAGAAGGGGAATTGATTTAATGAATTGATTGTTAATTTGCTTTTAGTTGTTGTTCAATTGTTGTCTTTAAATCTAATTGATTAATTGCTGGCCAGAGTTAGTTAATTAGTCTTGCGAACTTGGATTATTGCCGACCGGATTAAGACTAGTATAGGCTGCGACAATTGAATAGACTGACTTAATGATAGCAACCGCATGTTAAGTTTAGATCTAAAGGGCATATTAGAGTCGACCGATCATATGACCTTAAAAAACTTAATTCTTAATCAATGAATTAATTCTTACCCCGTATAACTGACCTAGTGAACCCGATCACTGGACTTTTTAATATTATTTAATTTGTCCTTTATTTTACATCGTTATTAGTTCTAGAAATCAACTCACAAACCCCCATAATTTGTTACCTTCGAGACAGACTTAGATAATTGCGAATAGATTACACCGCCTCCTTGTGGTTCGACCCCTGACTTCACTATCTGCATTTTTAGTGTCCATTTGGGATTATCTTGACTGAGGTGATACGATTTAGCCTTGTCAAATTTGGCACCGTTGCCGGGGAGGCAACTATTTTAAGTTTGCTTTTATTTCGTTTGTCTTTTGTCTCAGGGAACTTCAGTTCCTTGAGACCGTTTTTACGCTTTTCTTGTAGTTTTTGTGTAATTCCAGGTCTAAAGGGCCGAAATTCTTACACTAGATTCGGAGCCTGAAAGGACTTTGCGGTATAGATGAAAATTTAATAGAGAAGTTGGTCAAGTAGAAGGCTTGCGTATACTTGACAGTGATTCAGAGCATTCAACTACTTCAGAAAATCCGTCCTTTGAAGAGGACAACATTATTTCTGAGACACTTGTTCCTGAGATCGCTACCATGCCTACTTTATCAAGTCACCCAGAACCCACCTTGTCTTCCATTCCGAAGGGTTTTAAGCTCCCTAGCACTGATAAGGGAACACTTGAGCTGAAGCCATCTTATGTTAGTCTAGTGGAGCGGAATATGTTTGGAGGTAAAGTTGGAGAAGACCCTGCTCAACATATGGAGAAATTCGTTACCTATTGCTGCTCCATCCCTTTGACTGCGGGGGTGACTCAAGATCAGGTGAAGCACACTCTCTTCCCCTTTTATTTGCGAGACGATGCAGCTGAGTGGCTAAGGGATCTAGCTATGGAAGCAACTGTGATCACCGATTGGAATTCGTTGGCTCTCGCTTTTTATAAGCGGTATTTTCCACCTCAGAAGACAAATAATTTGAGGAGCCAGATTACGAGTTTCAAGCAAGGCCTTACCGAAGACTTGAACGAGGCGTGGGTAGGGTTCAAGAGTTTAGTTCGATCGGTTCCTCATCATGGTTTTGAAAAGTGGTTCCTTTGCAACAAGTTTTACAACGGGTTGTATGATGATCAACGAAATCTTCTCGATTCTGCTACTCATGGGAGGTTTCAAAATAATGCAAATGATGATGCTGCATGGAAGTTGATCGACGAGATGGCTACTCACACTGCTGAGTACGGCAACCCAAAAGGAGCTACAAGAGGAAGTGGTTCGGATTCGGTCCTTGCGGCACAGATAGAGGCCTTAAGTGCTCAAATCGCCCAAATGCAAACTTCTCAGTCCTTGAGTAATAAGCAGACGGTTAATGCTATGATCCAGCAAGGGGAGTCTTGTGGTCGTTGTAGTCTTGAAGGTCATAATGCAAATGGGTGTATGAGCACGATGGAACAAGTCAATGCTTTTCAATCTTATCGGCAAGACAACCCCTACCCGAACTTCTATAATATGCAGAACCCACAAGCACCACCGCAGCAACCACTCAATCAGCCTAATACTATTTCTGCGAACCGTGGAGCTCAGCCGGGTGGTTTTATTAAGCAAAATTCGAGAGGAGGCAATCCATGTAATAACCAACGTCAACAATTTCAGCCATTGCAACCTCCTCTACAAGCCCCGAGCAATGATTTAGCAGAGATGAAGGCCATGTTACAGCAAACTTTGCAGATTCAACAACAACAAGCCTCTCAAATCAATGAACTCGCTGCCCATAACAAGTTGTTGGGGAATTAAGTTGCTCAAATGGCGGGTAAAAATCCGTCAAAACAGCCCGATCACCTCCCTCCTCAAGGCACGCAAGCACATGAGCACGTAAACGCTATTCACTTGAGGAGCGGTACTTCTTACGAGGGCCCGGAGATGCCCAATGATGATGATGAGGTACCCTTATCAAGATCGCTCTATCTTTCCCACAACGCCAACTTAAGTCCATTCTTGATAAGCAATTTGGGCGTTTCATGGAGGTGATCAAGAATCTTCAAGTGACTGTGCCATTCACTTAACTAGTTACTCAAGTGCTGGCTTATGCAAATTTTTTGAAAGAGATATTGACAAAGAAGAGAACTTTCAATGAAGTGGAGACAATCGCATTCACTGAGGAGTGCAATGCCGTTTTGCAAGCCAATTCTCCACCCAAGCTTAAGGATCCAGGGAATTTTTCTATTCCTTGCACTATTGGTTCCCTTGCTTTTAGTAATGCTTTGTGTGATTCGGGGACTGGTGTTAGGGTCATGCCATATAAAACTTGTAAACAACTTAACACGACTCAACTTAAATGCACCAATATGACCCTCCAAATGGCTGACAGGTGTATTCAACGCCCTATGGGTGTTTTAGAGGATATACCCGTTAAGATAGGGAAGTATTATGTGCCCTGCGACTTTGTCGTGATGGACATGGCTGAGGATGCCAAGGTCCCCATTATTCTTGGGCGACCTTTCCTCAATACGGCTTGAGCACTGATAGACCTTAGGGAGGGTAGTCTCATTTTTCGTATCGGGGATGATACCATCACTTTTATGCATAATAAAACAGCCCGCCCTCCTGATTTGAAAGCTACATGTCATGTGATTAATATTCTTGGTCCTTCTTTTGATTCTTGCCTTGCTTTGTGTCTTGACAGGAACTCGTCTGACGCTCCTGCTATTGCGTCACATCCATGGAGCAAGGAAGTGGATGAGCTAGAGAAGTTGATCTATGGAGATGAGCCACCTCCCACTTTGGACTGTCGCTATGATGAATGCATTGACTTGGAGGCCGCGTTGGATGCCTTAGAAGCCGAAGTATTTCGAGATGAGCCCGTTCAAGTGGCGCCAGTCCCTATGGAGGATGAGATGACATATCTTCCACATTCGGCGGATGATTTGAAAAACGATGTCCAATTGTCTTTTATTCTAGACTGTAACACCCTCATATACCGGGGGGCCTTTACCAAGGACTGCCCTAGCATATGGGAGCATTACCATCCCGACATAACCGGGGTAGTGAACATATCAAAAGAATAATGCAAGTACCTTTATTTAAATAATAAGTTTAACTGTCTTACAACTGTCTCGTAACAAGAAGAATAATGGTAACAATGTCTCAACTACTAATAATACTAATAAAAACTACTGTCGGCTAGACTAAGCTAAGCTTGTGGTGACTCTTCCCATCCCTGAGGCACATCATCATCCATAAGCTCATCACCTGCTAAACCAACTGCTCACCATCCTCGAATGGATCACAGCAGGTCAATGACAAACAACCGGGGTCAGTCAACTGAAGATAAAAATAAGACAGTCAAGATACATGAACACAAGCGGAAGCAATGCAACAGTACAAATGAGTTGTGATCTCCGGTCTCCCTCTCCTCTACCAGTACCGACTACACATCGCAACATGTAGCCCTGCCAGGTTACCCATCGCAACAGGTAACCCTCACCGCCAGTGGGAAGACCGCAGTCCGCCCACCTAAAAACCTAAGCCATTAATGTGCACATCCCTCCTGGCTGAGAAGATCGGCGAGGCGACCATAAGCGTGACCACCTTCTCACGGTGATCACTCAGCCACTCATAATCACAACTCAATCAATAATATCAACATCCACAATCACATATGCACATACAAGAAAGTCTTACGCAAACCACAGATAACTGAGTAGGATAAGCTACCTTAATTCGCAAATCCTTCACACAGATAATAATACTCTAATTGCAGAAATCCTCTTCTACGAACTCGTCACCTAAACATAACATAAATATAATCAAGATCGATCCTAATCTCAATCTAACTAACTGAATTAGGGTTTACTATTGATAAGAACAAACTAGAGATGAATTAATCTTACTTACCGCAGATCTGGATTCGAATCCTTGAGAATTGGAGCAATAGTATTCAAAGGGAAGTTTATTGATGCTTTGTCTCTCAAATTAGGGTTTCAGACTTGTAAAAACTGATTGTGAAAACTAACTTCCTCTTTTATACTTATCGCCCGAAAACCGGAATTCGTGTTTGCCAGACCGTCGGCTCGGTCGAGCTACTTATGGTTCGACCGAGCTACTCTGAGCTCGGTCGAGTCAAAGTGACTCGGCCGACTAAAATAGTTCCAGGAACTTTTGAAACTAGACAACTCGTGAAATATCGCCTAAGTGTCAGGCTGCTCGGTCGAGCTACTTCTAGCTCGTCCGAGCTACCTATGCTCGTAAATCCATAGTATTACAGTCTTCCCCTCTTAAGAACGAACTTCGTCCTCGAAGTTTAAACCTATACCCGAAAACTGATTTAGGACTAAAATATGAGATTTGACTCGTGTGTAACTACGACGACCATTAGTACTAAGGACTCATAAAACTCGATATAAAAGTACTAGTATGTAAAAATGTATTTGCGATCTTCTCCTACCCCCCTTAAAGAATTAAGGTTACGTCCTCGTAACCAAACTTACCAAGTCAAAAAGATGTGGATATTTTTCGCGCATAGCTTCTTCTGCTTCCCACGTTGCTTCCTCCATTTGGTGATTTGACCACAAAACATTGACCAGTGATGTCTCGCCATTTCTAGTCTTCCTTGTCTTTCGGTCTAACATTTCCTTTGGTGTCTCTACATATGTAAGAGCTTCATCCAGTTCTATATGTTCCCCCAGGAATATACCTCTTAAGTTGTGAGACATGGAATACATTATGAACTCGATCAAGTGCAGCAGGTAGAGCTAGCCGATATGCTACCTCGCCCACTCGATCTAGAATGTCATAAGGACCAATATACTTCTGACTTAGCTTGCCCTTCTTCCCAAATCTCATCACCCCCTTTATTGGAGACACTTTTAGCAGAACCTTGTCTCCAACTGCAAACTCTACCGCTCTTCGATGTAAGTCTGCGTAGCTTTTCTGTCTATCCTGAGCTGCTCTCATCTTCTGTTGAATCATCTTCACCTGTTCCACCATTTCTTGCACCAATTCAGGTCCCAAAACTACTGCTTCAGCACTATCATCCCAACAGATTGGACTACGACACTTTCTACCATATAATGCTTCGAAAGGTGCCATACCAATACTAGTATGATAGCTGTTATTGTATGAGAACTCTATTAAATCTAAGCGATCCTCCCAACTGCCTCCAAACTCCATGACACACGCCCTTAGCATATGTTCCAAGGTCTTAATGGTTCTCTCAGTTTGTCCATCCGTAGCTGGGTGAAATGCAGTACTCATCTTCAAGGTAGTACCCATTAGCTCTTGCAATTCTTGCCAAAATCTTGAGATAAATCGTGCATCACGATCTGAAACTATATCTTTAGGCACTCCATGTAGTCTTACTACGTTCTTTCGGTACCCATTTACTAATTGAAGCTTATTCCAAGTATCTTTCATTCGAATGAAATGGGCTGCTTTAGTCAAACGATCCACGATCACCCAGATCGTGTTATTACCTTGTACTGTACGCGGTAATCCCACAATAAAGTCCATGGATATTGACTCACATTTCCATTCAGGTACATCGAGTGATTGAATCTTACCCTGTGGTCTTCTTTGTTCTCCTTTGACCCTTTGGCAAGTCAAACATCTCGCAACGAATTCTGCAACATCCTTCTTCATTCCCGGCCACCAAAATGTCTTCTTTAAGTCTTTGTAGAGCTTATCTCCTCCAGGATGTATAGAGTAGGTGTGCAGTGAGCTTCCTTCATGATTATCTCCTTCATGTCTCCATCGGCTGGTACACACCATCTACCATCAAACCTCACACTCCCATCAGAATTTATTGAAAATCTGGTCATGTTTGCTTCTACAACCTTATCTCTCCATTCCTGAATCTTAGGATCAAGGAGATGTTTCTGCTTAAGCTCTGTATAGAAATCTGGTTCCTGAGTTAAAGTACTCACTTCATCGCCTTTGCGAATCATATAAATCCCCATCTTATTCACCTCATCCTTCAAGTGCATTAATGACAGTGATGTGCATAATGCATGGATACTCTTCCTGCTTAACGCATCTGCAACTACATTGGCTTTCCCCTCCAAGTAGTCTATCTTCATGTCATAGTCTCCGATTAACTCCATCCACCGTCTATGTCGCATGTTTAACTCCTTTTGTGTGTGTATGAACTTAAGACCCTTATGATCTGAAAATACTTTAAAGGGTTCCCCATATAAATAGTGTCTCCAGATCTTTAAGGCATACACTACTGCTCCTAATTCCATATCATGCGTTGGATAATTCTCCTCATACGATTTAAGCTGTCTTGAGGCATATGCAATCACCCTCCCGTTCTGCATAAGCACACACCCGAAGCCATTCTTCGATGCATCCGTATATACTTCAAAATTTTCATCTCCTTCAGGTAAAGCTAGGATGGGAGCTGTAGTCAGGCGTTCCTTTAAGGTTTGGAATGCCGTCTCACAACTCTCATCCCAGTGGAATTTAGTCTCCTTCCTCATCAATACCATCATTGGTTTCACGATAGTTGAGAAATCCATCACGAATATTCTGTAGTATCCGACCAAACCCAAGAAACTTCTGATTTCTGCTACATTCTTCGGTGCTGTCCACTTCGAGACTGCTTCAATCTTCGCTGGATCTACGGAAACACCTTCCTTTGAGATAATGTGCCCTAGGAAAGACACTTTCTCGAGCCAAAATTCACATTTCGAGATCTTCGCGAACAAGTGATGGTCTCGCAGAGTCTACAACATCACTCTTAAATGCTCCGCATGTTCTTCTTGGCTCTTAGAATAGACTAGTATGTCGTCGATGAAAAAACCTACAAACTGATCCAGATACTGACTGAATATGCGATTCATCAAGTCCATGAATACTGTTGGCGCGTTAGTCAGTCCAAACGGCATCACCACATACTCATAGTGACCATACCTTGACCTGAAGGCCGTTTTTGGTATGTCCTCCTCTCGAATTCTTAGTTGATGGTAGCCTGACCTTAGATCAATCTTGGAGAAAACTCCAGCTCCACTCAATTGATCGAATAGGTCGTCTATTCTACGTAATGGGTATCTATTCTTAACTGTCACATGATTCAGCTCTCTGTAATCTATGCACCGTCTCATAAATCCATCTTTCTTCTTCACGAACAACACTGGTGCTCCCCAAGGCGATACACTTGGTCTAATGTATCCCTTTTTGAGTAGATCATCTAGCTGTTTCTTCAGTTCCTCCAACTCCTTTGGCGCCATGCGATATGGAGCCTTTGAGATAGGTCTGGTTCCAGGCTTCAACTCCACATTGAAATCGATGTCTCTCATTGGTGGTAGTCCTGGGATTTCATCTGGGAATACATCTTCGAACTCCGATACTACTGGCATGTCCTTGGCTTCTGGCACTGCTGTGTCACTGTCCCGGATGTGACATAAGATCATGGGACAGCCCTTCCTCAGGTAAGATTTGAGGGTCATTGCTGCAATACACTTGAATTTGGGCTTGACTACAAACCCTTTGTAAGATACTCTTGTCTTCTTAGGACCCCAAAGAGTCACCTTCTTTTGATGGCAGTCGATACTAGCTTTATATCTACTTAACCAATTCATTCCAGCTATTATCTCAAAGCCATCTAATGGGAATTCTAACAAATTGATTGGTAGATCAACTTGCCCTATTACAAATGGTATATCTCGGTATAATTTCTCGCAAGCTACTGACTCCCCCGAAGGTATAAAGACACTGTCGGTTATATGTTCAAACTCCCCTAATCCTAAAGCTATGGCATGGCTCTTAGAAATAAAAGAATGTGAAGCTCCAGAATCGAAAAGTACGAAAGTAGGTACAGAATTAACGAGAAAAGTACCCGTAACGACTTGAGCATCCTCCTCTGCTGCTTGCTTATCCATCATGAACAGCTTGCCACTATTCTTCTGTCCATTTCCTTGTACTCTGCTTGCTGAAGTAGCAGGTTTCGCAGCTGTGTTCTGTTGGTTAGCACTCCCTTGTCGTTGATAGTTTTCACCATTGTTGCGATTGAAGTAGCTATTGTGGCTATTAGCTTGCCCACCTTGATTGAATCCCGAAGCAGCGAACCGATTACTTGCCATGCTCTGACTCTGAGCCGGATTGAACCGATACTGCTGCGGTGGCCTCGGTGGGTTGAATGTGTTAAGATTAGTACACTCATACTTCCTGTGTCCAAACCCTCCACATCCAAAGCACTATATTCCCGGATTGAAGCTATTGGAGCGACCGCCCTATCCTCCAAATGATGATACACTTCCAAAACCAGATCCTCCTGAGAAATTCTTGTTTTGATGATTACCCCGTTTAAATCCCGACTGTCCTCCATTCTCGTGTTCACTCTTCCTCTTTTCATTTAGCTTCTCCCGCGTTTCCTTCGTCATCTCCACCATCCTTTCAGCATTCCCTGCCCTCTCATATGAGTCAGCTAGAGTCGTGAGGTGACCCTGACTGCATCTTCTCCATGATCTTCAGAGATAACCCTTGCTCAAAGCAAAGAGCCTTGGCTGCTGGTGTGAGCTCTATATCGTCAGCATACCTTGCCAGCTCGTTGAAGCGCTTGTAGTACTCCGCCACGGTCATGGTCTCCATCATACGATAGTTGGAGAATTCCAACCTCATTTTAGCCTTCAGATGTTCGGGAACGAACTTCTTCCTCATAGCACCCTTGAATTCTTCCCATGGGACGACACCTTCAACGTACTGTTCACGTGCATCCGCCTTGACACTAGCCCACCATGCTCCAGCTTCATCTCGTAAGTAGAACGCAGCTTGATCCACCATATGCTCCGCCGGACAGTTGACTACGGCCAAGATATTCTCCATCTCTCGATGCCAGTTGTCGAGCACATGAGGTAGTTCGGTGCCCTCGTAGATAGCTGGGTTGAAGCGAGAGATAGTGGTACTCAGCTTTGCAGCATCTACTACCAGCTCCCGGTTCGGATTAGCGTTCTTGAGAACTTCCAACATAGCATCATGCTGCTCGATCATCCAGGCGATTTGATCTATGCTCATGTCTTGAGCTTTGAGGCAAGCGGCTGATCGTTTGGGTGGCATTTTGAGCTGATATAAGAAAAGGAACGTAAGCATATAGCCTACGGCTCAAAACAATTAAGCACCCAGAGAACTAGCTCGGTCGAGCTTATACGTGGCTCGGCCGAGCTGATCTCGGCTCGGTCGAGCTACTACTTAGCTC
>JAGPOY010003413.1:0-15789 GCA_018983105.1 Silene uniflora
TGAACCTTGGGTTTGTTTGGGTGATTTTAATGTATCTCTCAATCTTGATGAACGAGTTGGCTGTGTGAGTCATGAAAGGGATATGCAAGAGTTTCGAGATTGCCTCTCTACTTGTGCTTTGGAGGATCACCCCTACACTGGGGGAGTCTTTACATGGCATAATAAGCAGGATCATAATCCTAGGTGGGCAAAATTGGATAGACTTTTGGTTAACTCTGCTTGGTTTCTTAATATTACCTCTACTGTGGTTTTTCTTCCTGCTGGGATTTCTGATCATACGCCTATCCTGCTTACTGTTGCTACAGGTGTTATTCTCCATAGGCCATTTAAATATCTAAACTGCTGGTCTCTATCTCCTTCTTTCCATGACAGGGTAAAAAGTGGATGGAATCCAGTTACTGGTAGTAAAATCTTTTCTCTGTTCTCTCAATTAAGATCACTGAGAACTGAGATGAGGTATATTCATAACACTGAGTTCAATGCACTCTCTCTCAGAGTGACTGATGCAAAGCAGAATCTGTTGACCTGTCAGCAGCAACTACAGCTCACTCCTTTGAATCATTTTCTGTTACTTCAGGAGAAAACTCTACTCCAGGATTATACTAGACTAAGGAAAGCAGAGCTTAAGATGTTGGCTCAAAGGGCAAAGCTTCAGCATTTGAAACTTAGTGACATGAATACTAAGTATTTCTATGCTAATATTTCTGCTAGGAAAGTTTCTAATTCCATTGGTTGTATTGTAAATGCTCAGGGTCAATTATGCCATGGTCATGTTATTGTTGCTAATGCCTTCTTAGATTATTATCAATCTCTTTTGGGTTCTTCTGAGAGTCACAATGCTCTGCCTGCCAACTTATTCCAAGCTCATATCCTGCCTCATTCTCCTCAGCTTGACTGTATGGTTACCCTCACTGAAATTGAAGCTGCCCTTTTCTCCATTGATAAAAATAAGAGTCCTGGTGTTGATGGTTACACTTCTGGTTTCTTTAGAGATACTTGGGCTACTACTGGTCCATCTTTTGTTGCAGCTGTCACTGAGTTTTTCCATAAAGGGGTAATGCCAAGAGCTGCAAACTCTACAATTGTAGCTCTCATTCCTAAATCTACCTCCCCTAAGTCTGTCACTGAATATAGGCCTATCTCCTGTTGTACTGTTTTCTACAAAACAGTAAGTAAGATTCTGGCAAATAGGATGAAATCTGTTTTGGGAGGTATTATTGGGTTTGAACAGGCTGCCTTTATTGAGGGAAGGGACTTGTTTGATAATTCAATGTTGGCACATGAATTGGCTGCTAAGTACAACAGATCACTGCTTACCCCAAGGTGTATTTTGAAAGTTGACATCAAAAAGGCCTTTGACTCTGTAAACTGGCTCTTTCTTGCTGATTGCTTGGACAAATTTGGCTTCCCTGTCAAATTCAGAAATTGGGTTATAGCTTGCATTACCTCTTCCCATTTCTCTCTTAACATAAATGGGTCTGTTGAAGGATTTTTCCCTGGAAAAAGGGGGCTTAGGCAAGGAGATCCCCTTTCTCCTTACCTGTTTGCTCTTTGTATGGAAGTTCTTTCAAGATTGCTTAGGCAACTTCCCTCCTTCCCTAATTTTTCCTATCATCCTAAATGTGTTCAGATTAAGCTTACTCATTTAATTTTTGCTGATGATCTGTTGATTTTTACAAGAGGGGATCTCCCATCTATTCAAGCAGTGGACAAATGCCTTACTGATTTTGCTGCTTTCTCTGGTTTAGTTGTCAACCCTATGAAATCTAATCTTTACTTTGGTGGAGTCTCTCCTCAGATCAAAGCACTTATCCTTTCATCCACTGGCTACATTGAGGGTGACTTCCCAGTCAGGTATCTTGGCATTCCTTTGTTCAGTGCACGTCTTACTCATAAAATGTTTCTGCCCATGCTTGAAAAAATCAGAAGTAAAGTGGCTCACTGGGCTAATTCCTACTTGAGTTATGCTGGCAAAATTTCTTTGATTAATTCTGTCATTTTTGGTATCCAAAATTTTTGGGGTGCAAGTGTCCTTTTGCCTAAAGGAGTGGTTAAGAAAATTAACAAGATTTGTAAGGATTTTCTATGGGGTACGGGGGCTGGTCAGAGACGTATGATTTTCAAGGGCTGGAGTAGTCTTTGTTGCCCTAGGAAAGAAGGTGGTGTTGACATAAAGGAGGTTTTAAGTTGGAACAAATGTTTGCTATTGGGTTGGCTCAGAAAACTTGTCCTTGACTCACCTACCATATGGGTTCAATGGATCAAAGCTTATGTTTTAAAAGGTGTGAGCTTGTGGGACTTCCAGTTGACTGCTGCTTTCTCTTGGGGTTGGAGAAGCATCATAGAGTGTAGAGACTTGCTCCTTCAAGCTACAGGAAATGTTCCTGCTGCCATTCTATTGCTCAGTCAGCCTGATTATAAGGTACAGGCATACAACCTGTTTCGGGAAAAAAGAGCTCATTTTGCTTTCCATAAAATCATAAATGACTCTAGTGTGTATCCCAAACATGCTGTTATTGGTCTTCTTGCTTTCCAAGATAAGCTATCCACGGTTGATAACATTTGTAAGCGTKGGATAGTCATGGTAAACAGATGCAGTTTGTGTGAACGGAATGCTGAGAGTAGAAAGCACCTATTCTTTGCTTGCCCCTTTTCTTCTGAAATCTGGTGTAGAGTTGCTCAATGGCTCCAGATTGGTGTGGGATCCAATCTCAGGAGTATATTGAATTGGTTTCAGGCTTGTAATCGTGGTAGGAGCTTGCTGAAGAGACAACGGAGGAGTGCTCTACTCTGCTCCATATATCTCATTTGGCAAGAGCGTAATCGACGAATCTTCAACAGTCAAGTGTCTACTGTTGACCTCATTTTTAGGAAAGTCAAATATTATGTAATGTTGCGATCTTATTAGTCTGTTTGTTTTTCGCTCTTGTTCATGTTGTTTTATTAGGGTAAAGGTGGCCATCATGGTCTTCCTTGTAGGACTCTAAGGATCGTGTAATCTTCAACTCTTGATTATTAATATATGGATCCTAAGCTTTCTGCAAAAAAAAAAAATAATAAAAGTATTCTAACAGACCGTGCGAAGCGCGGGATGCTCTAGGTCTCACCTTTTTTTTCATTACGTTAAGGATTGTAAATACAAGTTGTACCCACTTTTCCGCCGAGTCTTCTTTATTTTGCTAAATTGGCACCCTTAGAAAGAATTATTGACATCAATGATAACTCAAAAGCGGTTTTATCTTAAAAGAACAATAAGCATTAGTGTTCTTTAATAACAACCATGCACACAAAGTGAACAAAACATAGGTAAATAATCGCTCTAAAAAACAGACCGGTATTTCGATATGAGCATGAAATCTAGTCTATATTATCAAATGAAACTCTTTTCGAGTGATTTCATTGATTACATCTTTTAGCGAATTACCTACCCCTTCTAAATATTGAATTTAAAAAAATATATCAAATAAAACTACGAAGTATAAGATAGAGTTTGTGAGCAAATAAACGTGATAAAAGAGAAGTCTAATATGACTAAATATCTATCTTATCAATTGCACCCACCTCCAAGGCTGGAGCTTGTGAGTTTGGTTCTTACGATAAGTTTGTATTCACAAATCTTAGCCATTAGATCAAGTGGAACCAACCGATGAGATTGAATAAAAAAATAAAACAGAGCCTAGCATCAAAACATCGTCTTTCTCCCCAAAATCCTATCTTCATCCTTTCTCTACCTCCAAACAAAAAAGAATCCAGATTTGTATATGAAGAAAAAATTTCTCTCTCTACTTATTTTTTATTTTTGATTAATAATCTCAGATTTTAAACTTCCGAACTTTCAAAGTAACGGAATTTAATTTGGTTGAAGCATGTGGCGATTAAGAAGATTAAGGAGAGATTAGCTGATAAAAGTTGAAAATCAACCATTTAATTTAACTGCAGGTGGACGAAAGAGAGTGATGGTGGTACATAGTAGTTTTTGCTTAAGTTGGACGATTCCAGCGCTAACTAGCTTCTGAATTTTGTTCATGACCATCGGGTTCTTCGTGTGCTCTTGTGTAGCAGCGGGATTTTCTTGGAAGTCAGTCGGCACCTGAACATCTACGCAAGAGATCAGGACTTCTACAACATTATATTTTCAATAGAAGTAATAACTAATAAGCAAGTTGAATGAGTTCAACCTGTCTCATAACAGGGTCAGTGAGGATGCTCTGGATCACCGGATCCTGCATTCCCTACCCCACAAGCTCGAGGAATGAATTATCTTCATAACTGCAATCCACCTATTATCCACCACGATTTTAAGTCTTCAAATTTGCTTGTTGATAAAAATTGGAGTGTGAAGGTTTTTGTTATACAAATAAAAACAAGTCACAACAATTGATAAACGAGAAGAGAGAAGCTGAGACCAGAAATTTGAACCAATAACTAACTACACATGAAAGACACAGCAAGAAGGGACAAAAAACAAACTAATACGGAGTACTCCGTATATATTTCAGTTTTATCAAAAGGTAAGAAATCTCCGACGACACAGGTAATTTTGAATAGAGTCGGAGTGTTCATTTTCGATCAAGTTACTTCCTATTTGGATAACTTCAAGTCGTTCTGCGAGTCAGTTCAAAAAGAGGGGAAATGGAAAGAGGTGGCACACCTGTGAAGCTAAGCGACGTTGCACTATTTTAAACATATATTCCTTGGAGCTCGAATTCATGCTGCCCTAACCAAACACCGGACAATAAATGACCTGATTAGTTTGTGATAACAAATTAACAAGCTTTGGATCATTTTCAAATACATCAGATGTGAGGTATAGAGTCAACAATCAAGTACCTCCAAAGCGATTCACTTCCTCGCTTAGCACAGTTCAGCTTCTGAAATGCTGAAATGTACAGACAAGAATGTTTATCTTGATTAGAATAAGCATACATTAGTGTTTACTTACTTGTTGCGATTCTTCTGGTCTATCTTAATTCATTTTCGTTTATCTTAAAACGGTTCAGCAGCGATCCATTTATCTTAATTCACGTAAAAGCTGAACAATTATTTATCTTATAAGATCTAACGTCATTATTTCTGACATCATCTTCAGGAATGAAGTATATAGTCCACTCTTTCAAGCCACCGCTTCTAAATTTTTGGGCAAAAACAATTTAACTTTGAAAAGTTACCTCATTTACGCTAAACCCGTCCAACTCTTTTAAGACATCCAAGCTTGATAGCATTCATCCGACCTCCACTGGCATTGCTGGCTTAGCCCGTCTATTTTCTTTTTATATTTGGCCGTCTACACTCCAAGCAATAACTGTTAATTAAAGGAGGGGCCAATTTAGAGTTACAAAGGCCCAAGATGCTTACGACAACAGACAGCTGCAACAAATGAAGCCAAATAAAGACAAAGAATTGACTAATATCAGTCATACAATTTCATTATAAAAAACTCATTTTCCAGCACTTATGTCGGGTAAAGCGTAAAACACAGTTTGATTAATTCGGATGCAGTCACTTTGTACATTTAACAAATGTGTAAAGCAGAGCATATAACCAATCCCCCTGGCTATCTGATAAGCGGTAGTCCCTATGAGAAACCGGAAGAATTCACCATACAAAGTGGGACAACTAACCAAATTACTTGTCCTTTAGTCGCGCACATCTTATAATTTCATTGCTTATAAGAGACATACAAATTCACAAGTGCCTAAAGAGGTATTACTGGCCAACGAAATTGGTCATATTAATCAATGAAGGTCACACTCTCAATCTAATAAATAAGAAATAAATTGAACAATGACAAGTTTGAGAGCAGGTCTTAAGTCCCATTTTATCTCTTCTCTCTTGTCCCACTTTCTTCTCCTTATAACACAGATTACAATGACCTTTAATATTGTTTTTATGCGAGATGCAATGTAATAGCTTGAACATGATTTTCAGAATTTCTAGTTTTTTCTGTTAAAAAGTTTTTTTCATGGGTTTTTCTATAGCACATAATTACGATGACCTTCTACATAGGTCTTCCTAAAGACGGTTATATCCGTCTTAAGAATAGAACGGGTTAAATAACCCTCCACGTGCATAGACAAGACAAACATTTTGCTAATCACATTGCATTCAGTTTTTGTCTTAAGTGAGATACTTGACTCGTCTTAAGTTTAAGACTTATATGACAGTCTTGAATGAGTATTTGTGTACTAATTATTAATGAACAAAGTGCCAAAAACTCATTCAACTTCTCCACTAATTAAATACTAATCTTACACGCCTAGTACTATTATTAATTACCTATTTTTATGCGTACAAATGCATTCTAACAGCCGCTCACTTTCACCCTTTGCCTGACCACATTCCAACAGCCTTTTGAAGATCACGCCGGCGATTGTAAGTTACCATCTAAACATCCTAATAGTATAATAGGACAGAAAAGTGTCTCTTTTGTTGCTTTTTCACAGATCCAACTGTAGCAAGTGGCCACAGACCCACAACACTGTAACCTCTGAAGACACAATATAACAGGACAAGTGCGTAGTGTGTTAAGAATACCATAGGAACATGGTACTAAATTAATAAGAAAAATAGAATTCTAAGCATGTTTAGCGTAATAATGGACCAGCTAGCTCAGTTACTGCCGAAAGTCCAGCCATGTCCACTCCACTAGACGTCAGTTGAAAGTTATTAATAGACGATGCTACGTGTGCACTGAATAGACAGCACGGTGCACAGGGAAGTCATGAACTAAAGTGAACTGCTATAACTGTTAAAACCTGATTATATTAAGCTGAAAAGAAGCAAAGAAGCATACCTGCGGTTTTTCTGCAGATACAGTGATGCATAAGATACAAAAATTGGAACTTGCTATCCATAAATGTCCAAAAGAAGGAGCTACACCTGTAAGAATAGTAAAAACAATGCTCAGTAAAGAGACTCGATCAATGTAAAAAGTAAAACAAAGGGGGTCGGAAAAGAAACCTCTGCAAGATGTGTGTGTCCATAATCTTTTGCACGCACAACAGTAGCTCTGTCATCTACGAAGGTGCACTGCATTGATAGACAAAGGTGAAAAGTTGATAAATCATCCAAAAGTCCATGAAATTATCGAACAGCAAGCAATTAAGATCTTCTTTCAAGGAACAGTAATGTATCTTAGTTTTAGTCTATGCCTAGTTAGCTATTGCTCAATGTCAACTTCGTAATTTTCAAGGTATTTTTCTTTGCATGACACCATCAGTCACAGAGACAAAGGTGCAAGTAAACGAAATTCCAACTTGTCACACCATCACAAACAAAAAAAAAAATAAGGAGTAAAATATGAACGAGGTTGTAAACTTTAGGCAAGCGAGTATTTCAAAGGTTAAGGTAAATTAAAATAAAATAAATTACAGTTGCCTGAATCTCACGTCAATTCCACAAGAATAAGACATAGAAAGGGAACATCTATCCAAGTAAATGTCTCACATCCTTTACACTCGCAAAAGGGATCTGCGTATCCTACAAACTTGGGTCATAACGGGTAATAGAATTTTCAGTCATCATCAAATGGGTCATTCTAGAAACATCAATTGTGAATTTGTGACTATAATATAAAGCTATGAAAGTAACAGACCTCGACACCAGAAGTCTTTAATTCCTTGATCTCATTTCCAGGAAGCCCAATATACTTCTACTTGAGTTTATGCTATAATAAATACACAACATTACCCTGCAATATTTAACTCGGATAATTCTTTAAAGAGGGTAGATAATAGATAGGGTTCAAGCAGGAAAATAATAATGAGATCTCGAAAGCAAAAAACATCGCTAGGATGAAGGGACCACGCATACCTTTCTAATGTCGAACTCTTCTCCTGATAAACGAGAATCAATCAAGCAAGTTATGTCAACTGCCGATACGATCATATAGGGACTAGGAAGATAATAGAGAGACAGAGCAAAGGGTGATTATGGTTATGACTTATGAATCAGCTCAGACTGGTCCACTAATTTATGAATCAGCTCAGACTAATTTACCTATATCAAGACCAACTAATTTATGAATCAGCTCAGACTGGTCCACTGCTGTATGCACATCAAAAAGCCGTTCCATTCTCATCTAAAGCCTTAGGCACAATTATGGTTAGCATTAGAGATTACGGAATGTTATTGAAAGCTGAAAAAAGCAAACAGACATAATTAAACATAGATCAAATAGGTAGCCTAATATCATGATCTCATATAAAATAAGGGGTGGAAGAATGCCATTCCGTGCAAAGATAATGCAGTGATCTGTTCACTGAATTTTAATTTGAAGAGCCTGAAGATGAAATAAACAAACAGTGAATTCCATAAAAGTTAAAACCAAGCAACCTACACAGACATTATGACATGGCAAAGTAAGCGATTCATAATACGGGTACGCATAGTATTAAATATCGGCTTCAACACCGAATCACAACCGAGTTACTAGAGTTTTGGAGGTTACAATGACAGCATTTTGACGCAGTATGTACTGCAGTCATAGTGCAAAGATCAAAATCAGGCCATGACAACCGAAGCACATCATACTTACAACAATGACCAAATGTTGACTTAAATTGATCTAATCTTAGCACAAGTTCAACGTTGACCTTGTACTGCGTTGGAGTAACTAATAAACTAAACTTAAAAACAGAAATAGATCACAATGAATTCTCCGAATAACTTTCCATCTATTTCATGCGTAGCCAATGCTTTTGGTCGGCTAAAAAGGCTGAACCCTGATGATTCATGTAGTCCACAAATGAGGTCTGATCGTTGAGTTTTGGGTAGTAAACATCCTCAAAGTATTCAATTGGCATCCGTCCAATCGGACTCCCAGCATTGCCCCAGTTGTGTAGACAGATGAAGTATTGTTTCAGTTCTAAGGTCTCAAGATCGGTAGCCTCCCCACACTACCTGTCAGCATAACCGAATGGGACTCGGGATAGATTGTCGACTGAGTAGATTTCAGGTAACCCTTGGCCTTTGACTCCTGAGAAGGTTCATAGAGAAAATCCGAAGCATATGACCGATAATCATCATAACAGTTAAAATAAGCCACCACGGGACCGTGGTGCATAATTTCATGAGTAACGGCGGTAGCCCATTTCACATCCTGCTCATGCTTTTCAATCAGGGATGACCAACTCTTTTCTTTTGGAACACATTCCCACCCATCCATCTTCAGTTTAGGACAGCCATATTCAACACATTTGAAACTTTCTCAACATTTATAATAAACAGATAAACAAAACCCTAAAATCTGATACTAGAACAACAAATCAACACAAATTAGTGAAGAAAAATTAGAACAAATCAAAACAAATTAGTGAAAAAAGAACTAGAGGTACCGTGAGTATTTTTTGAGATGTTTGGGTATCAATGAGTTTAGCTATGAGAATCTACTATTGTTTGACGATATTTGTGGAGAATTATCTGGATCGACCCCGTCTCAACAGTACAGGTATCTGTACGGCGATTTCTTGCTCAGACACCCTCAATCATCCTTCAAAAAGCAGATACTTTGATCAAAAATTTGGGGATTCTTACTCGATGGAGCATATTGTCAGTCATAGCTTCTCCCTCAACCCATGTATGTTGACATGGGTAAAGAGGGTATCGATGTGGGAGAAGCTATGACTGACAATATGCTCCATCGAGTAAGAATCCCCAAATTTTTTGATTAAAGTATCTGCTTTTTGAAGGATGACAGGTAAGCTCGAACAGCTTCATACGATGATTGAGGGTATCTGAGCAAGAAATCGCCATACAGATACCTGTACTGTTGAGACGGGGTCGATCCAGATAATTCTCCACAAATATCCCGGTCTTCTTGTCAAACAATAGTAGATTCTCATAGCTAAACTCATTGTGGACGGTAAAATGATTCCGAGTATTGGGTCTAGGCGCCATTGACGATAGTGAGTATTTTTGGATGAAGAAAGAGGAATGGGGGACGAAGGCGAAGAAGGCGATGGAATTGAAAAGGGTTTTGGGATAAATGATTCCGAGTATTGGGTCTAGGCGCCATCGAGTAATATATTGTGTAAGACTTGGTTGGGCCGAAACTTTCGTGTTTGCTTTAATACAAGACCATAGCTACCCAATTCATGGATCATATATCCAGAGGTACGGTATAGAATCCGAGTTTTATAATAAAGAATTCGAGCTTTATGTTAAGGAACATGAGTTTTATTACCAAGTATATCAACTCATTCATTTATACATTAAAAATATAAGTTTGAAATAGCTCAGAAAAAATACATAAAATCTCGAATTCTTATACATTGGTTGTACAATGCTCTATATACAACTCGATGTATAATCTTATTTGTGATACCCATTTTGCTTTGTATATTTTTTTTTACTTTTTAGTTAGTTTATAGTTCATTTATTGGGTATCTCTCTTTAATGTAATGAGAGATCGTCTCTCCTTTTCTTTTATCGATCTTAGAGCAATTGATATTTCTTCTTTTTTTGCAAGATAACTTGGTAACTTTTAGTCGGTACCTTTTCAGCTGTATGATACGATTAGATTGCAAATCATGTATATCAGTTACAGTGTACACTGTACACTATGCTAAATTTGGATGTCGAATATTGCCTAAGCTCCAAAAGTTAAATCTATAGCAGACTCAGACATATTTTAACTAAAGGTAAACAAATGATTGTGACATAATGAGTAGGTTTAAGTGCCACCACTAAATCGAAGCATGATCAATAGGAGGCTTCGAATCTAGGGTAGCACTCACCATAAAAAATATGATGAGAAATAATGAAAGACGTAATGATGTATCAATTTGGGTGCGGCGTTGTTAAACTAGGGGTGAACAAAAAGTGTCCCGGGCTGGTAAGCCGGACCGATCGGTCCAGTCCGGTCCCCGGCCCCTAAAAATATGGTGACTGGTCACCGGTCCGATCCACATATAAAACGTAAATTAGTTTGTCTTGTAAAGTGGTACCGGTCCGGTAAAAACCAGACCTAAAGGGTTCCGATCCGAGTCCCCTTTTAACCGGTCCGGTCTCCGATCTTGGGTTAGGAGGTTGGCTGTACGCGGGTTCATCTGGTCCGGTCCGGTTAGACCATGCCCAAGCAAGGTCATGAGGGAGGTTTGACCTTGTTGGGTTCTGACCTTGTTGGGTCATGTTAATTACCCATTAGTAGTACAATTAGGATGACCTTTTTAGATGATTAGGATGACCTTTGAGAAAAAATGGTCAATTTGTGACCCAAGGTGGAGCAAATTGACCTAATGAATGGCCTTATATATGTCATGTTCTCATTGGTTGTAACATTAAAAACAAATATAAAAAGAATGCTCCATTTTCCAACAAATAAAAATAATGACGTTGATGAAAAAGTAAGAGAGGTAAATAGATTTTCAATAAGTCTTGCTTGTGACGGATGGTATCCGTCACAAGCTTGCGACGGGTTGAATAATACCATATTATGTGTGAATGGTAAAAAAGTGACCCCACGTATTAACTTATGTGTAATTTGTCACCAATTTTAACTTCAATGTTATATAACTAAAATGGCTACATAGTCAGTTATAATGGTTACATCTGCTTATATTTATTAAATTTATGATGTTTACAATTTTCTTACAAATGTAATAGGTTACAATGTTTATTAAAATAGTGATAAGTTGTGAATTTGAAAAATGTGTAATTTGTGACTAATTTGAACTTAAATGTTTTCAATTTTCTTGCAAATGTAATATGGTTACAATACATATTAAAATAGTGACAACTCACAAGTTGGCAGATCTATATGGTTATCATCCGCCCCATTTCACACTAATATGGTACATATTCGACCCGTCACAAGCTTGTGACGGATAGTGGCGTCACAAATGAGAATTTGTGATAGATTTTAGTGGAATAGAGAATGAGGAAAATGATTTATTGATGTTGGAAAGTGGGAAATTATTCGGTTGATGACCTAGGTCGTGACCTTATGCTTCGGAAGGTGAAGGTAAGTCAAGATAAATAAATTGGGATTAAGAGTAAAATTGGGTTACGACCTAATTAGCGCGACCTCTACTCGAGGATGGTCTTAGTGACATCGAAGTATGACGTATTAAGAGGAAAGTTATGTAAGCATGGTTTAGATAGGGAAAAACAACTCATAATTGGGTCAACCAAAAATGTTTGAAGTGGGAGTCCAATTCGGGCCACTTGACTTAATAAATGAAGTTGCTATCACTAGACCTATATTTATTTGTTTATTAAATTATTATACTCCTTCCCATTCATCATAATGTTCTCATTTAGTTTTGGCACAATACTTAAGAAAAAGTATTAAAATAGGGGTAAAAAATTTGTGTGGGGTTGGTAATAAGAGAGATGGATGAATTGTTAGGAGTTAAATAAGAAATGGTAGGGCCAAAACATTAAATAAAGTAATAAAATAAGAGTAAAAGAGTTGTGTGGGTTTGGTGATAGGAGAGAGGGATGAATAAAATAAGAGTAAAAGTTACCAAAAAAGGAAATGAGAACATTACTTGAATAATCCGTTTTGGGAAAGTGAGAACATTATAGTGAATGGGAGGGAGTACATTTTATTGTTGTTATAACCATATAACACAAATTTTGAGGCCCAAATAAACTCGAGGCCCAGTTCCTGCGTTCAGCCTGAACCGGCCCAAAGTCGCCTCTATCAACTAGGGATGTCAATGGATCGGGTTCTGGTCGGGTGAAGCCACATCTGTCATCCATCCGTCCCTTTAAAATCTCATCCAACCCGTCCGTCATCTATGAAACATATCATCCGTCATCCATTCATCCATCATCCATGGATAGAACGGGTGGATCGGGTGATAAACGGGTGGTGTATATTTATATATTTCAAGATAAAAAAACGAGGATTTTTTTTCTATACAAAAATAAAGTTAGATAATTATTTTAGTTTAACTTTCTAATAGGTAGGTTCACAAAATATCTATATTGAGTGTAGAAATATATAAAAATATAAATATTTTATATCTTAATAATGTGTTATGTGTAAAAAAAAATTAAATAAAAAGTAATAAAATCGGGTGATGGATGGATGGCGGGTGGATAGCGGGTGAAATTTTTTCATCCAACCCATCCGTCATCCGTTTCATCCGTCATCCATCCATCATCCATTTAAGTCGGGTTTTCATCCATCTTTTAGGATTGAGTGGATCGGATTTTGATGGATGCGGGTGAAATTGACATCCCTACTGTCAACCATTGTTCTGCCACCCATATTTCTCATTGCAACAACTAGCAGAAATAATAGCGACTAAGAACATCCACACTGGTAAAGAAATGGTGCCCCAAATCTGCTTTGTCATTACTTGTGGGGAGGTTAATGGATGTGGGAAAAGTAGTCTTGTTACCCAAAAAATTGAGAACCCCTGGGAAGTGGCAAAAAGTCTTGCTGAAGACGGGTCGGATCTTGCAACGGGTAATTTGTGAGAGGAAATGGGTAGAGGGGACAAGGTGGGCAGTTGGGCACCCCCCATGTGCTCCCTCACTCACATCTCATGGGTATTTTGTGAGAGAAAATGATATTCGTCTTCATTTGTGACGGATATGGAGTGTCTTCAATGAGATTTTGTGGGGAAGTGGGGAGGTTCTCATTTTTGCATGTGCTTCGTTTGCCCCCACCACAACAATTAAATAAAGGCTTTTGACAAAAAATGGCCCCACCATTTTCAATTTGACCGTAAATTGCACATTCAAGATTTTGGGGTGGGCCATGGGAAGGGAGGTTTTGGGGTGCCCCATGTTGGAGGATATGTCCTCGACAATAATGCGATCACAGTAATTTTATAATTACATAATTTAAATCTCGTTATAAGAATACAAAATAATTGGGAAAGTTGCTCCTAGTCAACTGGTCGGCATTTATCGGTAATGATTGGCTAACTAGAGTTTGACATTACTGTCATATGATGGTGTTTAGACCGGTTGATCCCTTTAAGGTCATATCTTAAGGGAATGCGATCTTAATTGATAAAATTAATTAATTGTATGTCGATACGAATTAATTAAACTCTTTATGTTATTGATGATATAAATTGTCTAGGAGACAATTACGTCTATTTGTAGTGGCACAATATGATCACAAGTAGGGATGTCAATATCACCCGAATCCGATCAAAATCCGATCCACCCGACTCTAATGGACGGATGAAAACCCGATTTAAATGGATGACGGATGGATGATGGATGAAACGGATGACGGGTTGGATGAAAATTATTTCACCCGTCATCCATCCATCACCCGATAGTATTAGTTTTTCTTTAAAAAGTTAGGATTAATACATTATTAAATGTAAAATATTCAATTATGTATGCATTTATGTTTCTTGCTTTTATAGTGTAAACAGAGACTTAATTGTGTTTTATGGAGTTGGCATAAGAGCTTTATGGAATTCTCACAAATCTTTGTAAAAAAAAAGCATCCTTATTAAACGGACAAGTTTATGTAAACAAAAAAAAATTATCTAACTTGACTTTTAGCGTAAATTTTCATCATTTTAGCTAAAACTTAGTACTCCCTCCAATGCTGCCTATAGTTCCCATTTCTCTATTATATGTGAGGAGTATTATAATGAAAGGGGAACTATAGGCAGACTTGGAGGGAGTATATAAATGTAATCACCCGTTATCACCCGATCCACCCGTTTCATCCATGGATGACGGATGGATGGATGGCGGATGATAAGTTTCATGGATGACGGATGGGTTGGATGAGATTTTAAAGTGACGGATGGATGACGGATGTAGGTTCACCTGATCCGAACCCGATCCATTGACATCCCTAATCACAAGACGTTGTGAATTATATTGACAAAGTCCGTGTCCAATATGGACAACGTGTGAAATTAATTACGTTATGATACAGAATTTATTTTATGCAATTAAATTTTAATAGATTAAAATTTTCTCGTATTATCACGTTTTACGATAAACAAATATTACGAGTTGAGACAGGCTTGCATGGGGAACCGTGTGACTCGGCATTTGTGAGGGATTTATTGATTGTCTTTAATATGGGACAAGCATGCTAATGAGTATGTCTTGAATGGTCCTTTGTTTATTCTCAATAAGAACAATTGAGAGAAATGAGAGCAACCCATTGGGCTCTCTAACCAAGACCACCCGTCCACTCCCTCACAAATGCTCCCTCTTATGTTTTGTTTTGTTTGTGGAAAAACATTCATACTTGCCATTCACAAAAATAAGGAGATTATCTCTCTAGAGAAATAATAAGAACATATCATCAATCAAATACAATTAACAAATATAATTACTAGAGTAGTAATATTATTAGTAGTATATTTAAAGAGTAAACTCGTTTATATTTCTAGTAACCAAAATATTTACGGGTATTAAGGTCGATTTCTTGCTACGTACCTTTGGGCATCGATCTCACTATAGATCGAGTAGAGGAGCTAAGGAGCTTAATCGGAATCTCTTACGAAGACTAACATTGGAAGATGTCCAAGTTAGTATAAACCGTTTTTCGACGATTGTAAGAACCCGATTCCTTACTTATGTTAATTATTGCATGCATACGATCTTGAATTATGAGTATAAATTTAAACACTAATATGTGATATTAGTATGAGTCGAAATATGATTTCTAACAAGTGGTATCAGAGCTAAATGGTTGTTGCATGCAAGATCGGGATCGTTTTTCCGAGTTAATTTGATTAACGAATAAAACGTTTAATTTGTGTTTTATGATGATAAATCACGAAATTAATTTGCATGATATAGTTTCTGGTTCTAAATTGATTTTAGACCACAAAAATAATTTTATGG
>JAGPOY010003417.1:3332-16533 GCA_018983105.1 Silene uniflora
GGGAGAGTATGTGATGGTAAAAGATGATGTTTTTATACCTTCCGGGGAGTCAGTGTCTTGTAATAAGAGGTATAAGGATGTGTCGATGTATATAGGGGAGACGAACTTCCCAATAGATCTATTAGAGTTCCCATTAGATGGTTTTGAGGTCATTGTCGGAATGGATTGGCTGGGTAGACACAAAGCTAAGATAGATTGTCATCAGAAGAAGGTGACATTGAGGGGCCCTAAAGGGAAAAGTGTGTCTTACCGCGGGTTTGTTGTAAAACCCAAGTTTAAGTTGATTGCAGCGATGACCCTGAAATCTTATCTACGGAAGGGATGTCCTATGATACTTTGTCACATTTGGGATAACCGATCCGAAGTGTTAGTAGCATCGGAAATGCCAATCGTGGGAGAGTTTGTGGATGTCTTTCCTGAAGAGATACCGGGGTTACCACCGAAGAGAAATATCGATTTCACAATCGACTTAAAGCCGGGAACCGGGCCGATTTCTAAGGCTCCATACCGTATGGCGCCAAGAGAACTGGAGGAGTTGAAGAAACAATTGGAGGACCTGCTCAAGAAGGGGTACATTCGACCAAGTGTATCGCCTTGGGGAGCACCGATTCTGTTTGTCAAGATCAAGAAAGATGGTAGCATGAGGTTGTGCATTGATTACCGCGAGTTGAATCAGGTAACCGTGAAGAACAAGTATCCGTTGCCAAGGATTGATGACCTGTTTGATCAGCTTAGTGGCGCCGGAGTGTTTTCAAAGATTGATTTGAGATCGGGTTACCATCAGTTAAGGATTAGTGACGAAGATGTACCTAAGACGGCTTTTCGATCGAGGTATGGTCACTATGAGTATGTAGTGATGCCTTTCGGGTTGACTAATGCACCGGCAGTGTTTATGGATTTGATGAACCGGATTTTCAGTGAGTTCTTGGACCAATTTGTTGTGGTAATCATCGACGACATTTTGGTATATTCTAAGACAAAGGAAGAGCACGAGGAGCATTTGAGGTTAGTTTTGCAAAAGCTGCGTGACAACAACCTCTATGCTAAACTATCGAAGTGCGAGTTTTGGCTAGACAAAGTGGATTTTCTGGGTCACATAATTTCAAAGGATGGTGTTTCGGTTGATCCAAGCAAGATTTCGGCAGTGTCGAACGGGGAAGCACCGAAAAACGTGGCGGATGTTCGGAGTTTCTTGGGTTTGGCAGGTTACTATCGGAGGTTTGTGAAAGACTTTTCATCAATTGCGAGACCGTTAACCGCGTTGATGAGGAAGGATAAGCAATTTTGCTGGGATGAGGACTGTGAGACCGCGTTTCAAACTCTGAAAGAGCGCTTTACCACAGCTCCTGTCTTAGCACTACCAGATGGATGCGAGAATTTTGAGGTTTACACCGATGCCTCCAAGAGGGGATACGGATGCGTATTGATGCAGAATGGGAAGGTGATAGCTTATGCCTCGAGACAGCTCAAGTCATATGAGGAGAACTACCAAACTGATGATTTAGAACTGGGTGCCGTGGTTTTTGCTCTCAAAATCTGGAGACATTACCTTTATGGGGCAACCTTTAAGGTGTTTTCGGACCACAAGAGCTTGAAGTATATCCACACCCAAAAGGAGCTGAATATGAGACAAAGGAGGTGGATGGAGCTGATTGACGATTATGACATGCAGATCTTGTATCACGAAGGGAAGGCTAACGTGGTGGCTGACGCATTATGCAGAAAGAGTGTACACTCCCTGTGCACACAATTATCGTTGATGCAGCTAAAAGACAAGGTGAGGAAGATGGGGATTCATATGATCCGGAAAGGGGATGTGATTAGTGATTTAACGATTGAGCCTGATCTTTATCGAGAAATCCAGGAGAAGCAATTGATTGACTCTAAGATAATTGGGTGGAAGGAGAAGCTGAAGAGTGTAGAGAACTCGAGATTTACCATTCATGGGGATGGAAGCCTTCGTTTCGATGGGCGATGGTGTGTGCCTAGTGATGCCGAAATGAGGAAAGCAATCATGACTAAAGCTCATTGTACTCCTTATTCAGTGCATCCGGGTGGCGACAAACTGTATCGAGATTTGAGAAAGACCTTTTGGTGGCCGGGAATGAAGAAGGAAATTGCTGAGTTTGTGGCTAGATGTTTGACTTGCCAGCGAGTCAAGGGTGTACAACGGAGACCGCAAGGGTTAGTGCAATCACTAGAGGTACCAGAATGGAAGTGGGAATCTATATCCATGGACTTTATTGTGGGGTTACCAAGGACTCCGCAGGGTAATAACATCATCTCGGTTATTGTGGACCGACTGACGAAGTCAGCTCACTTTATTCCCATGAAGGATACTTGGAGCAAAGCTCAGTTGGCCAATGGGTATAGGAAGCATGTGGTGTGACTCCATGGAGTGCCAAAAGACATTGTGTCGGACAGAGATGCACGATTCATATCCAAGTTTTGGCAAGAGTTGCAGGAATTGATGGGTACGACCTTAAAGATGAGCACAGCATTTCATCCTACGACAGACGGCCAAACTGAGAGGACAATAAAGACTCTGGAAGACATGTTGAGGGCTTGTGTGATGGAATTCGGTAGAACTTGGGAGGAACGACTTGATTTGATTGAGTTCTCGTACAATAATAGTTATCACGCAAGTATTTGGATGGCACCGTTTGAGGCTTTGTACGGTAGAAAGTGCCGTAGTCCAGTTTGTTGGGACGACAGTGCAGAGGCTGTGGTTTTTGGACCACAGATGGTTCAGGACATGGTCGAACACGTAAAGATGATTAGACAAAAGATGAAGGCAGCTCAGGATCGGCAAAAGAGCTATGCGGATCCGAAGCGCAGACATGTAGAATTTCAGCCTGGCGACAAAGTTTTATTGAAAGTATTGCCAATGCGCGGAGTTATGCGATTTGGCAAGAAGGGAAAGTTGAGTCCGAAATACATTGGACCTTACCATGTGTTGGATCGGATTGGTGAGGTAGCATATCGACTTGCCTTGCCAGCTTCGCTTGAGAGAGTACACAACGTGTTTCACGTATCGCAGCTACGACGATATTATCCGGATGTGTCACATGTGTTGGAACCTGAAACCATTGAGTTGGATGAAACCTTAACCTACGAGGAATTGCCGACAAAGATTTTGGACCGAAAAGTTCGAAAGACTAGGACCGGTGAAACTGTCATTGTCAAGGTGTTATGGTCTAACCACGAGATGGAAGAAGCTACATGGGAAGCCGAATCAGCTATGCACGAGAAGTATCCACACCTTTTCGACGAGGTATGTTTGGTTACGGGGACGTAACCTTTTTCTTTTAAGGGGGTTAGGAGATGTCGCATCTTGTTTCGCGGGAGGTTTTAGACTAGTGAGGTTGGTTTATAACGAGTTATATGTGTTTGGATATCATTATATTTGTTGCATGTTATGTCAGAATAAGTATCGGATGTGCTAAACCTTATGAGTGTCGCCTTGTGTTTTATGTGGATTTTGCGCAAGGCTGAATCCGGTCAGGGTAGAGTTCTCAGGGTCAATTAGCTCAGGCTACCTGTCGGGTTTGGTGATAAGCAGGCTTAAACTAAGTAAATAAGAAATAAATGAAACGTAAATAAGACGATGATTTTTGTACGTGGAAAACCCTTTAATTGGGAAAAAACCACGGGCACCAAGCCAGGAGAGATTTCACTAATTATATGGAGAATTGTATGATCGTAAATAATATATGCGCTAGTGTAAAATGTAGTTCTTGCGTAGTGTGTGTTCTTGTGAGATGATGTCGTGTCTTGCAAATGATCCTTCTTCTCCTTATATAGTAGCCTTTTCTTATTCGTGTGATCTCCTCCATAAATGCGCAATATTCCCTTATTAATGCTGCAATATCCTTGGCTGAATATCCTTTTTATTACCCGTAATTAAGTCGAGTAAATAAGGAAATATTCACTCAATAAATACTGTAATATTCTCTCCATAATTGTCATTAATGCTGGTCAAATGTGATCTTACTTTCCGACCGTTGCTCTCTCCTGCCTGGTGCCAGGCATGCGTTGCCCTGCTGATTCTAGTCTGATATTCAGGCCAGGGTAGAGGTCTCTTTTGATGACGTGGCCGTCTGGACATGGCCATGTCAAACTTGAATTATCTTGTCAGACCTACCCTGATAGTCAAGCCAGGGTAGAACTGTAGCCTGATCGTTAGGCGCGGGAATCAGGCCCAACAATTGCCCCTTATCTTCTCATTATCGCTGGGTCAGGCCAGTAATGAGAAGATAAAGATCTTGAATTAAATTAACCTTGTATGTGGCGGTTGAGTGTAATGATGATAGAGTAACGGCTAGATTTTATTACTGCGCCACATGTTCTGCTTTCTTCAATGCTGCCGCCCATTCATATCAACATGCAGTTAAACCCTAGTTTTAACCGCCTCCTATAAATACCCCACATGCTTCTCATTATTTCTCACTTTTTCATCCGCCTAATCTTCTCTTAATCTTAAGTGGCTTCTCTCTTAAATCTTCATCTCCAAATCATCAGAAAATCCCATAAATTACTCCACCTTTCCAGAAAATCAAAAAATGGTCTTGAAAAAGAAATCCACCAGGGGAGCAACTGCCCCTGCCACTCCTTATGTTGCTGAAACAGAGATTTCTGGGGAAAATAAACCAGAATCTCTTACTGTGCCATCTTCTTCTGCTGTGAAGATGGTTTCCATTTTCTTTTAACGGTTTTGAATTTAAACCGTCAAAGGTTCTGGAATCCTCCCCTGCCAACCGTCTCAAACCAGAGTTTGAGAAAATTCTGAAAGACAAAAAACTGATCCCTGCTAATGCAGAGGTCTGGATCCCTGAGAACTCCCCAATAAGGGCTGACTGGAGTTGTCCTAGTTGGTTCTGTATCCATGATTGGGCCTTTAGGGCCGGCTGTAAACTTCCTTTCTCACCTCTGATGGTAGAGGTGATCAGAGATCTTGGTGTCCCTCCTTATCAGGCTATGCCCACCATCTAGAAGGTGCTTCATTCCATTGAGCATCTCTGTGAAATACACAAGCTTTCCTTCACCCTGGAGGACCTGAAAAGCTGCTACTCCCTGAAGACTGTCAGTCCAGGGAGGTTTACTTTCAAGGCAAGGACTGGCACAACTCCTGTTTTCAGCAATTTCGACAGTGGTCATGACAAAGACTAGGCTGCTGGTTTCCTGTTTATCAGGACTGACTCTGTTGGTCCTGACCTGGAGTATCTGAACTATGCAGCCTGCCTGGCTGGTAAGTCCCCTTGTTCTCTTGTCTTTGCAATTCATTCTATTGAACAAACTGATTAGTACAAAAAGGAAAACTGAAATAAAATACTGATTGTACCTTTGTTTATAGTTGATGACTGGACATCAAACTTGGATTACCCTTCTAAGAGGGTAACAGCTTTCCTGGAAATTCCTGCTATTGAGAGGACGTGGCCCCTCTGTGCTGGAGTTGAACGTTTTGCACGCTGCCCGAAGACTGAAAATGCAGCCAAACCTCCGAGGCCTGTCAAGGCCCCTGGGGTCTCAATCTCTGGCAGTAAGAGAATACCTGCTACTCTGTCTTTAACTGGTGTATTCTGATGTAGCCTGTTTTATTGCTGACATAGTGCCACATGTTGTAGCTACTAGGTCTTCTACCAGGCGTACCAGATTTGGCACAGCTGACCTGATGGCCAAGGTGGCTCAGGTCAAGATGGAGGACACTCAGGGTGGTGCTGGCGCTGAGGCTGATAAGCCTATTGACCTGACTCATATTGAGTCTATCCCTGAAGAGCCTGCTGCTGAAGCATCTTCTGCATCCGTGAAGAGGAAGCAAGAAGAGGCTGACAATCTTCCTCCTATCAGGGAGGTTAAAGCCAGGGTAGATAATATGCAGGCTGCCAGGGAGAAGATTGCTGAGTTTGCTGGCTCTATCTCCCCTTCTGCCCTGACATTGAACCCTATGGAGTCTACCATCAAGGCTGTTGCAATGGTGGACCAAACTGTCAATAGGGTGACAGATACTCTTGGCTCCCTGGGAGAGGTAGTTTCCTGATTCTTTTGAATAGTTCTTTCTTTTTCTCTCTTTCTTTTGGCTGATGGTTTTCTCTTTTCTCCAGGCTTCTATAGCTTGTCTGCATACTGCCTATCATGCTACTTCTTTGGTGGCTAGGATCAACTTGCTTGACTCTGACCTGCAAAGGTTGAGGGATGAGCATCTCTCTGTTCAGGCTGATTTGGCTTTCTCAAGGGCTGATCTTCAAAGGGCACATGCTGAACGTGACGCTGCCAAGCTAGAGGTTGGGTCCAGCAAGCAGCTGCTGCAGGAGGCTCTGAGCAGGGTCGAGGAGCTTAATCTGGAGAAGGATGATCTGGACGCCAAGCTGGAGGATGCAGCTCTTTACTTTTTCATCAAGGGCAAGGCGGCTGCTATGTCCGAGCCAGTGGAGGCCAGGGGGAAATGGGACCCTGTAGCTGAGATGGCCCTTGCTGCTAGGATGTACCCTGACCTGCACAACCTCGGTGAAGAGGGGGAGGTGGAATCTCCAGGGGAACAGGATGCTGAGGGAGTTCAAGTTGAAGCTGGCGTTGATCAGGCCAAGGTTGATGTAGCTGATGCTGCTTCTCAGAAGAAGCAGTAGTTTTATTTTGATAACTTTTAATGCTGGTTTTGCCCATCCAAGGGGGATGTCCCTGGACAAACAATTTGGTATTTTGGTACTCCTCGTCAGGGAAGGTATCCTTGATGAGTTAACATTTTGTTGTCTTTGCCCCAGGGGGTGAGGGCTTTCTAATGAAATTTCACAAGCTGCCTTTTGGCTTGTGCTTGCTAATCATTGCTGCCTGTTCTGGCGATTTCTGTCGTTGCCTTTTCTGGCGATTTCTGTCGTTGCATTTTCTGGCGTACTTTCAAACATGTTAACCTGTATGGCTATTTCTTAGCCCTCTGTCCTGCCATTACTTTTGTAAGGCTGACAAGAGTTTTCATTGTTCGGTTGTATTCATCCTTAATCATATGATTTAAGGGAAAAAATGGGGGCCGCCTGACTGAGAGGGCTTACATCCCTTGCCTGACTGGAGGGCTTTAGTAACTCGACCTGCCTGTAGGATTTTTCATGATTGTAGAGGATTGTTTCACCACCTACAGGTCATGGTGCTGCGTCCAGCAATTATATTAGTCACGTTGACACATGGGCAGGTATTATGACCTGTTAATCCCGATCAGACCCAGTTGGCGACCTTAGCCGATTTTATGTAGTTGCAACCCTTCAGGGTGTAATAATTATAGTATCCCAGGGTGCATTGACTGTAGCACATCGGGGTGCGTCAATTGTAGCACATCAGGGTGCTTTTTATAATTTTTCCAAATTTTTGAAAAAATATTCAGTCCTGCAGAATATTCAGGGTAAACCTGCAGAGTGTATTAGAGTAGCCCTCAATCCTAAATACTTATGCATATAGCAATATTCATGTATAATTGTTTAGGATTCAAGCATTATATCGGAGTATATTTGATCTAGGTGGAACACATAAGTTTAGCACACAAGATTCACACAGAATTGCACGTAATCATATCAGGCAAGTAATAAGTAAAAAGAATACCAGGGACTGGAGTTGCATCCAAACTGTTACCTTGCCAGGGCAGGCTATATATGTTTTATTAAACATGAAATAATTTCAAATGTGTTACATTCCAGGATCTGGGGATCATGTCTCCCTCCAAGGTCTGTAACCTGTAGGCCCCTGTCCGACGATAGAGTCAATTAGGTAGGGGCCTTCCCATACAGGGGCCAGCTTTCCAGCTGATTTGTCTTTGGTATTCGGGAAGACTTTTCGTATGACAAGGTCCCCTTCCCTGAATACCCCGATCTTTACATTTTTGTTGTAGCTTCTAGCTACTGTCTGCTGATATGAAGCTATCCTAATTTTTGCAGCGTCTCTTAACTCCTCTGAAAGGAGCAGGCTATCCTGCATCAGGGCAGTATTTGCCTCGACGCTGTTCAGGCTATATCTGGAGGTTGGCACATGTTCTTCTGCAGGTATGACTGCCTCACAGCCATACACCAAAGAGTAAGGTGTTTGACCTGTTGCCGTCTTTGGTGTTGTTCTGTCAGCCCAAAGTACTAGTGGGAGTTCTTCCGCCCATCTGCCTCTTCTTTTCTTTAGCTTCTTTTTCAGGCAACTGATTACCACTTTGTTACTGGACTCAGCCTGACCATTTGCCTTTGGATATCCAGGTGTAGATGTTACCAGGTTGATATTCTATTCAGCACAGAAAGCTCTAGTTTTGTTTCCAACGAATTATGTGCCATTGTCACACACTATCTCACATGGAACTCCATATCTACAGATGATATTCTTCCTGATAAAGGATATAACTTCTTTCTCAGTAACCCGGGCGAAGGAGTCTGCCTTGATCCATTTAGAAAAGTAATCAGTCAGGGCGAGCATGAACACTTTCTGGCCTGGGGCCATTGGTAGCTTGCCTACTATGTCCCTGCCCCACTTCATAAATGGCCAAGGAGCAAAAATCGAATGTAACAGTTCAGATGGCTGATGAATGATTGGCGCATGTATCTGGCAGGCTTCACATTTTGAGCAATAATCCAAGCAATCAGCCCTCAGGGTAAGCCAGTAATAGCCTGTCATGAGTACTTTACTTGCCAGGCTCCTGCCTCCTTTATGATTGCCACAGTGTCCATCATGTATTTCCTGGAGTACTTTCTTGGCTTCCTCGGGTTCGAGACACCTCAAGTAAGGTCCAGCCTGCGATCTTTTAAACAAAGTGTTATTGATGATAGAATAAGAAGAAGCTCTAATTCTAAATGCCCTGGCCTCATGCCTGTCCTGAGGTAATACACCTTGCAAGAACCAATCATAATAAGGCTTAGTCCAGGAATCATCACTGACATTGACAGGGCTCACCTGCTCAGGATTACCGATGGCAGGCTCAAGCAGATGTACAATAGGTATTTTATCAAAAAGTGCAGGGGTAAAATTCGAACCTAGGCTGGCCAGAGCATCAGCCTGGGTATTCAGGTCTCTTGGTATTTGCTCAATATCAAATTTAGTGAATTTATCGCAAAGTTTTTTAGCACATTCCAAATACGAAATCAATTTTTCATCCTTTGCAGTATAAATTCCCTTAACTTGATTGGCAATCAAAAGTGAATCAGTTTTGACTAACAAATTCTGAACATCAAGGTCTAGACAAACTTTGAGCCCTGCTATTAGGGCTTCATACTCAGCCTCATTATTGGTAGCCTTAAACTCACAACTTACAGCCTGAGCTATGGTGTCCCCTTGTGGCGATTTTAGCACTACACCTAGCCCTGTCCCCCTGACGTTAGATGCTCCGTCGACAAATAAGGTCCATTGTTTATCAGGGGTCTTATTCTCGAGCTGATTAACTACTTTGGCCAGGTCTGACTCCAGGGTAGGGCTGAAATCAGCCACAAAGTCTGCTAAGGCCAGTGACTTAATTGTTGTTCTGGGCTCAAAGGTTATATTATAAGTGCTAAGCTGGACTGACCACTTGGCCATCCTGCCTGACAGCTCAGGTTTACGCAGGACCGACTTTATAGGTAAGTTAGTCCTGACTATGATAGGATGACACTCAAAATAAGGACGCAGCTTACCACATGACATGATCAAAGCTAAAACATATTTCTCAAGCAAGCCATACCTGACCTCTGCGTCTAGCAGACTTTTACTTACATAATACACAGGGTGCTGCTGACCATCTAGTTCCTTTACCAGGACTGCACTGATAGCAGTCTCGGTAACAGAAAGATAGACTGACAAGGGTTCGCCCTTCTCTGTCTTAGCCAGCAACGGTGGGGAAGAAAGATACCGTTTTAGGTCTTGGAAGGCTTCCTCATTTTCATGGCTCCACTGAAATTGATTGTTCTTTCTAATCAGGTTGTAAAATGATTTACACCTTTGAGAAGATCGCGAGATAAACCTATTCAGGGCAGCTACCCTGCCTGTCAATTTCTGTATGTCCTTGACAAACTTGGGTGACTGCAGTTCCAGTATAGCTTTGATCTGTTCAGGGCTGGCTTCTATGCCCCTCTTTGTCACCATGTAACCAAGGAACTTCCCTGCTGACACCCCGAAGTGGCATTTGGTAGGATTGAGTTTCATATTGTATTTTTCCAGGATCTCAAATGCCACCTCTAGGTGCTTCACATGATCTTCTGCAGTTTTTGATTTGACCACCATGTCGTCAATGTAGACTTCCATGATGTCACCAATCTGATCTTTGAACATCATATTCACCAGGCGTTGATATGTTGCCCCTGCATTCTTCAGGCCAAACGGCATGGCAGTATAACAGTAAATGCCCCGTTCAGTGATGAATGCAGTTTTCTCCTGGTCGGCAGGGTGCATCTTTATCTGGTTGAATCCACTGGAAGCATCCATGAAAGTAAGCATCTCGTGCCCTGCCATTGCATCCACCATGGCATCAATATGAGGAAGGGGAAATGGATCTTTAGGACAGGCTTTGTTCAGGTTAGTGTAGTCTACACAGACCCTCCACTTGCCATTCTTCTTCTGTACTACTACGACATTGGCCAGCCACTCAGGGTACATCACTTCCCTGACCATGCCCATGTTAAGTAGCCTATCCACCTCCTCGTTGATTATTGCATGTCTTTCAGGAGCAAATTTCCTTCGCTTTTGCTGCACAGGCTTGAAAGATGTGTCAATATTGAGCCTATGAGTAATAACATCAGCACTAATACCAGTCATATCAAAATGAGACCAAGCAAAACATGAAGACTTATTCTTAAGAAAGCTTACTAACTTAGGCCTAACTGAATCAGGGGCGTCAGAGCCAACTAACACATACCTGTTAGGGAACTCAGGGTTGAGCACTACCTGATCCGTTTCCATCTTAGGCGGTGCCACATACGTACTCCTGACAGGGTACGGTAATTGCTATGCGAGAGACTTACCTGCCTTGGAAGGTTTCAAGGCTTCAGTATAGCAGTCTTGTGCTACCTTGTGCTCACCTCTTATAGTTGCAACTCCCCAATCTGTAGGTACCTTGACACATTGGTGATATGTGGAAGGAACAACCTTGACATTATGGATCCAGGGTCGACCTAGGATGACGTTGTAAGAGGACAGGTAGTCCAGGACTCCAAATCTTTCACAGGAAGCAACTCCTTCAGCATAGGTAGGAAGATAGATCTCCCCCAGGGTTTTTCTCGTCTCGCCACTGAATCCTACCAGGACACTTGACTTCTTGGTGATTTGATCTTCATTGATTTTCATGGCTTTAAGAACATCCAGCATGATCAGGTTCAGTGAGCTGCCTCCGTCTATCAAGATTCTTCTTACATTGGCGGTCCCAATTTGCATTGAGATTATCAGGCTGTCGTGATGAACATCAGGGATGCCAACCAGATCACAATCACTGAACGTGATAGAGGGCAGATCTGGTTTGCAGGGTGACTTGATCTGCGGGGTCCTAGCTATCTTCTTTGCTGCTGAACTCGTCAGGCCACATATCTCGGATCCACCGCTAATGAATATTACTTCATAGATGAGAGGTGGTGGAGGGAGATTGCGTTCCTGTCTTTGATCCTTGCTGGTCTTTCCGGATTCACTGTTTCTTCCCCTGGATTTGATCAGGTTCTGGAGATAGCCTGCCTTCAACAAATAGGCCACTTCCTTCCTAAGAGTGTAGCAATCTTCCGTTGAATGTCCCATATCCATGTGAAAATCACACCATCTGGACCGGTCCTTCTTCGTAGCTGCATTCTCTAGCTTCTTGGGCCACCTGACCACAGGTCCCATGTTGTCCAGCCTTTTGATCAAGCCTGCAACATCAACACAGAAGTTATGTTCCGAAATAGGAGGATAAACATTAGTCTTACCTGGTTGTTTTTGTGTCAGGTTGACTTCCGAGTGTTCATGCTTGGTGTATGGTCCACTCCTGTGGTTGCTGCTTTTACCACCACTCTTCCTGTTAGGTTTGTGGTAATCCCTCGTGCTGCAGGATCCTCCAGACTTGTAGCTTGTATCTTCCTCAAGCCTGATGAACGCAAGTGCCTTTGCCTGGACGTCGTCAAAGGTATGACAAGGATACTTGGTCAGCTCCCTGTACAGATCGCTGTTGGGTAGTAACCTCTGCCTGAAAGCCTCAACTGCTGTGCCAACGTCACACCTGAGAATTGATACCTTCTCCTTGTTGAATCTAGCAAGGTAGCTTCTTAGACTCTCGTCCCTGATCTGGGTTACCCTGTATACGTCACTGAAACGCTTTTCCAATTCCCTGCTACTTAAGAACTGATGGTTGAATGAATTGACCAAGTCAGCGAATGACCTGATGCTCCTAATGGGTAGGTTGATGTACCATTGCAGTGCTGGACCAATCAGGGTAGTCCCAAATTCCTTACACATGCAGACTTGCCTGTGTTCACTTGGAACAGACGCATCCAACATCTTTTGCTTGAAAAGAGCCACATGATTCTGCGGATCTGAGGTTCCATCATAAGTTCTCATGGATGGCACCGTAAACTTCTTGGGAAGATCCACCTTGGCTATCTCATCTATAAAAGGTGAGTCAGCATAACTTTCAGGGGCGGCTTCCTCCAAGCTAGCAGGCACTCCAGGAATCTTCTCGAATTTTTCATTTAATTTCTTGATTTCCTGGACTATAGCCATCATGACGGCAGCTCCTGTCTCGTCAGGTTGCTCCTCATTGTTCTTAGGCTGTTCATCCTCATCAACATTGATCGTTGTCTTGGGCTTATTGGGGCTCCCAAAATTGGAAAAATCAAAGTGTTTGATAATTGAAGAAAAAGGAGTATCAGGCGGAATTTTTGAACTGGACCCTTTGTTTTTCTCTCTAATTTTTCTTTCAGCGCAGATTCGGATTCCTTCAATTGCAGGATCTCTGCTTCAGTTTGGGAAATTTTCAATAGGGCAGCAGCCAATTGATCTTCCACGGATGATTCAGACATTTTTTGTAGGAAAGTTTTTGGATGTTTTGTAAGAAACGGAAAAAAGGTATTATCGAGCTAGATGCCCCACGGTGGGCGCCAAATGTTTTATGTGGATTTTGCGCAAGGCTGAATCCGGTCAGGGTAGAGTTCTCAGGGTCAACTAGCTCAGGCTACCTGTCGGGTTTGCTGATAAGCAGGCTTAAACTAAGTAAATAAGAAATAAATGAAACGTAAATAAGACGATGATTTTTGTACGTGGA
>JAGPOY010003418.1:0-13199 GCA_018983105.1 Silene uniflora
AGTATAAAAAAAACAAATAGATCTTTTGATTATCTATCAAATAAACTCAATTTTGATATTTTTTGACCCACTTTTAATTTATTATTTTAATTTATTATCATATATTTATTATTTTAATGAAGGTATTTATAGATTTGGTAATTAAAAAAGTAAGAAAGAAGTTTTAGTGGGGTAGAGAATGTAAGAAATGATTGGATTGATGACCTAGGTCGTGACCTTCTGCTTGGGAGGGTACAAGTGAGTCAAGGTTAATAAGGTGAGATTAAGAGTAAAACCGGGTCGCGACCTACTTAGCGCGACCCTTGCTTGGGGATGGTCTTATGAAGTAATTAAAGTCTTGTAAACCAGTTATGGGAATGTAGCTTTTCATGTTGACTGTTGACAACACAAGGATGATATTCAAAAGGTACAGCTAGCTTTCTCACTATGTGTAAAGAGCATTACTTTCCAATGACTTAGATCTGTAAAAAGAGTAGGTTGGATTCGTTTTAAAATCTCATAGGTTGAATATTGCTTAATAATGTGAAGTATCTTGTCTTAAGCTTTATGGTGGCATCCATTTGAACTAATATTCTTAATCTAAGAATGCATATGCCTGGTGGGAAACCAAGTAACAATAACATGTTAAATGGTCTAGATTGTAGGTTAAAGGAGGAGGATCCACCTTTTGTATTTAGTTATTCAGACTCGACTACAACTCTTTCGGTAAGAAGTCTGGTTCGTGTTAGAGACTACTGTTAGAGTATCTGATGTGATTAGTTCTTGAGAACGCCAGAATTCTATTTTCGAAGAAACATAAAGTGAGTTGAACTTGCGATGTACATTGAGTAATCCGTATAGCAGTAGTCAACAAGACAACAGGTAATCAAATACGTATAGCAGTAGGCTTTGAATGTTGCTTAACAGATTTACATCGAATTGACTTTAACTCTTAGCTCGTACAACTGTACAAGTACTTGCAAGAAGTGGAAACAGAGAGTTATATATTAAGAATGCCTTTCTAAAGCAAAAGTTTAAGAAGCTTTTTTTATGGCCGGTTGTACTTTACCCTACCAACTTATGTCATTGGTGGTGACTGGTGGCCACTCGTGGAAGGGAAAAAAGTGTGTCTTCCTCTTAATCACAAATAATTTCTCCGTCTCATTCATTTATTTACTACGTATTAGATTAAAATATAGTCGCATTACTTGTAAGGAATTTGTACACTGGCAAATTGACCTTACCCAATACTTGAACTCATGACTCGAGTCTGACCTAAATCCGAATTGCCCCACGCACTATATCCCAACCCGAATATTCTCTATAAATAACTTGATAATAGTTGACTCTGGGTTGCCGAATTCATAATACGTGTAACTCGAATTCGCGATTAGCTTAAATATGGAATTTAATACGCAAAGTATTACCAACAAAAAAGTAATTCGCGAATTCGTAATTACTAATCCACTTCATTTACTTGATGATAATAGCAAAAACAAAGGTTCATTGCATAAAGATCAACAAGAACCACCAAATCATATTTTCCTGGTTGGGACACGAAGTGATGAAACCCGACAAAAAACCAAAATAAGTCCACTAATTAAGTTGCTAGTCGACTTTTAGAATTCGCAGATTTGACTATATGATCCGCAAAATAGTGCGAATTAATTTGAAAACTTATTGCGAATTGATTCGCGCGTATCAATTCGTAATTCACACCATCATGGTTGACCGAAGACAACTTGCGCCCGAAATGACCCGGCCCTAGCCGCCCTACACGAAGTCGTGCCAACTGAAAATTCCTACCCGAGCTGACCTACCTGATTCAAACACAACCCGGTTAACCCATCCGCCAGGTTTAAGCCCAAGAAAATAACTGGGCTCACGTAAGTGATGACAATTGACACTTGACAGTGTAACATAATTCAAGCAAGCAGTTGTATTAGACGGTGAAGAAGAGTAAACAAATGGCTCACACAGTCTCCCATTTTCTTCCAATTTTACCCTTTTCACATCCTCAGTCTTCTCTTCCAACACAACAACGCTGCTCCAGACTTCCTTCTCTCCGTTCCCGAGCATCATCAATATCATCTCAAATGAATGATCGACGGCCCAAATTCAAGGATTTCCCATACGTGTCAGATCCAATCAAACATCTGATGCTTGATTTGGTATCAATGGTGGAGACGCGTTTGGAGTCGCAGCTGTTACCGTGCACTGTTCCGCAGGAAGTTGAGTATTACCAGAATCATACTGATACTGCTCATGGTTCTATCTATGTTCGTGCTGGTCTCTCTTCTTCTCCGGTAATTTCACTGTATTTTTCCCCTTTTGCGAGTTTATTTCATACCTTTGATTAAAATACACCTCACAATCTCACATATACTCGCTTTTTGTGAGGGTTATTTTAGTAAAAGTGAACAATTGATTGCGGCCTAGGGAGTATTGAACAAACATATGGCTAAATTGTACCTCCTCAGTCTCGGTCATTTGTTGTCCTATTCTATTTTGAGGTGTTAGTCAATTATTGTCCATTCTATTTTAAGAATGAACTTGATGAGCAATTTGATCATTCATACACAATTTGAAGATGCACAAATAGGCATTTCGATCTAATAGATAGGTAAGACGAATAACTTTGATATAAAAGATGAATAATTTGTTTTAATTAGGCCTTCTCAATTTTCTAGTTTCATGTCACATTTTTCCGGCAATCAATTGACAGTAGACACACCAACTACCAGTTAATAGTCGAGGGGTTTAATTGCACACAGTGTAAATGTTTGGGGGCTATTTGCGACTTCTGTCCTTTATTATACTGTTAACTCTTACAACATCCCAAACAAGTAGTTAGAGTTGCTTTGAAAAGGTGTATTCCCTCCCTCCACTTTTAAATTTCCTATTTTTCAAAATCCTCCTCACATATTTTGAAAAGTAGGAAGTTCAAAAGTGGATGGAGGGAGTATCTTTTATCAAGTAATAAACTCAGGATAAGAGGAAGGGGACCGATCGGGAGATTGGTGTTAGTAAAGGGTGGAAACATGAGGTGATACGGTAATGCGAAGAGGGAGAAGGTGGGTTGCTATTCTCTTTTATCAGGGGAGGGATTATTACTGTGTCTCGTTCCACCACTACCGCTTTCCTCCAGTTTCTTTTGATAGCAAGTATTCTCTATTTCTTATCCTACTCAACCCCTTGGGGGTCGCTTGTATTAGAGCTACTTGGAGGCGGAGGATAGAGGAAGGAGATGAAAATAAGCTGCAAGTTATCTAGGGACTAGGATATTAGCTACCACTTACTCTACATAGTGTATTGCTTCCATATAGAAGTACTAATTTCCCTACCAGTGACCCACCATTCTTTCATCCTCCCTTCATCATTTTCCTATTTTTCTGACTTTTTTTTACCTCCGTTACTGTATCACATTTACCCCAGTCCAAGTTAACCCTTATGAGCAAACATCAAACATTATCTGTGCTAGCAACAGGAGTTCAAATGTCATTGCATTCCTGTAATACATTAATTGAGGTTTGAATCGTATTCCCTAAAAAAAAAGGTCTATTGTTATTTGTTAATGCCAGAGCCAGAGTCAAATTCTGACTGGACTGCACCCAAATATCTTTAATTTGTTTGGTATAAATTTAACAATGTATTTTCTTGTCTGCCCTCTCTCCTTCTGCCAGTGTCGATTATAGAACTGGTGAATCCTGACTAACAATTTGTGAAAACCTGCGTAAATACTCCTTCGTGGTATCACAGTTTCGTCTTCACTTCTTGTCAGGATTACCCATGAAAAATGTGGTTATGAGCACCGGTTGTCTTGATTGTCTCTCCGCAGTAACTTGTTGACAGTTTGTCATATTTCAACGATCACAGATTAAAGGTTTATTGATTATCTCTTTACCAAAACTAATGCAGATTGACTTCATGTTTAGTTCATGGCTACATTGTGAGCTACCAACTGGAGCATCCTTAAACATAACTAGCTTATTGGCTTACATGAATGACTCCACCGACATTCCTCAGTTACTAATTGAGTTCATCCAGAGCAGCCCAACATCCTTGGTCATTCTCCTCGATTTACCTGCAAGAAGGGACCTTGTTCTTCACCCTGACTACCTCCGCACGTTCTATGAAGAAACATCTCTAGAAAAACAAAGGCAACTCCTCCTCGAGATCCCGGAGATCCAACCCTATGTCTCCCCCTCACTATACATCCGTTGTGTTTTCTCTCCTACCGCTGCTGTGATCCGCATAGATACCACAGCGACAGGCGGAGGGGACCGATTGGAAGAGATTATTAGAGATAATGTGAGCGCGGCAGCAAAAGAAGTCTTGGGGATTTGGTTGGATTTCTGCGAGTTGAACAATCGGACGTGTAATGATGAAGCTGATAGAGTTATTTTGAAGAAGAGGGATAGTATGTTTAAAAAAAAGAGCATTGAAATTGATCTTGGGTCGAGTTTGCCACGGATGTTTGGTCAAGAAACAGCTGACCGAATTATCGGGGTGTTGTTAGGGACGTAGATTGTTGTATAAATGGAATGTGCCTACAAAGACAAAGTGTTGTTAAGGACGTAGATTGCTGTATAAGACGGTATGTGCCTATATAGACGTTGTCGCACTAACAAATGCAAGGGGACATATTTGGGACAAGTTGGGCTACATCGGTGTGTATAGAATGGTGAGACCGAGTTGTATAACGAGTATTCACAACCATGCTACATTTATCATGTTTATAGCTTAAATTTTCCAGATTATATCATGTTCAGTGTTCTTTTCTTTTACCAAGGTTGTAACCGTTTATTGGTTACTAATTTATCTGCCCCAATCATTTGTTTATCTTTTACTTGTATATTTTTTTGTGAGGTGTATTTTAATCAAACGTAAACAAATGATTGGGTGAAGGAAATACATTTAAATTCTTAGCTACTTGTTCTTCGTAATGTACTTAATTCGGAGTAGTGAATAGTGATTATGGTCTTGCTAAGCAGCTAGTTTATGTTGATTTTCTCGATTTTGCTCAATTAAGATCACCTTTCAATCCCTGAGAAGCACAAATGCAGTGTATATTTGCCAGCATTATATGGTCGTATATGAGTCATATGACTAGAATTCTGCGTAAATTGGATGGTAAAAAAACGCTTGTATCCTCTGAAGTCTAAACAAGAAAAAGTCGACATTTCCTATGGAGTTACTCGTGAGAGTATATTCATGTTCTAGGCTTATATCGGGTGGTATAGGATATTTTTTTTTTTTTTTTTTTTTTTGACAGGTGGACAAATAAACAAATTACATACTAATGGCTCGCTTAGCTAGTCTATGAGCCATTTTATTACAGCTTCTAGGAACATAACAAAAGGAAAGGCAATGAAAATAACAAGCTACGCTTAGAATGTCTCTGATAACGACTTTAGTATCAATGTTAACCGGAATGAAGTCCAAGATTTGAGCGACGACTTGAAGACAATCCGAGTAAATACACACGTGGAGAAGATTACTTCTCTTAGCCCATCGAAGAGCTTCCAGAATGGATAAGGTTTCAGCTTGGGGAGCAGATTGTGAGAAACGATTTGGTCTCAAATTAGTATGAATGACAACACCGATGTCATTACTATTTTTAACCGCCCAACCCAATCCAGTAGCAAGGTCCGTTCGCCAAGCAGCATCCGTAAAAATAAGTGAATGCATCTCACATAAAGTAGGACCTATGAGAGGAAAAGCTTTTCCATAGTGGAGACTGGAGAGCATGTAAATTAACTTCACCATCATCCAAAATAGGAGTGTTCTTAAGCCTTTTCCTAACATCAGTCCTCTCTTTTTCCGCAGCAGTAGTCAAGCTCATTTCATGTTCATATAAGCGGATCGAACCAAAAGGAGACAATTGCCCATGGTATAGGATATTTTAACGCAACAATAAATCTGCCTTATAAAATATACGCATCGCTAGAGATGAAAGGGGATCGTGCTGGCGAGTGCCTCGTGCCGCCGGTCGGCCGGTCCACTGTGCCGGGAGAAGAAAATGGCACGGCCCAAGCATGGGAAAATGGGCTCGTGGCAGTGAAATGGAAACGGCAGCCTAGGAACGTCCCACGGTCTTCAGCTTGTCGAACCATGACGTGCTTAGGCGTGCCTAAGCAATTCCTCCACGCCCGTCTTTATTTATTTATATTTTGAGCGTGTTTTGATGTGACGCGGCCAGGTGGAACGACGCCGTGCGGTCGTGCCTGGGCTTAGGACGATTTTCTTTCTCAAACTTCCCAGACACGACCCACAATCCATGGTGTGTGGTACTGAGCCGTGCCAATCCCGTGGTGAGCTACAACGACCATGGGGCGTGCCAACACAATGGCCCGCGTGCCACTCCCACTCTACACCTCACCACATGGAGGTTAAGATTTTTTTTTCCATTGGAAAGTTTGTACAACCGAACACAGTATGATACCACACTTGTTACCACAAATTCACAAGCAATAACATCACTGAAATTGAGAGGAAGTACCTATAGTCCCCAATTAGACAACTCCACTAACAATGATTACGGATTTAATGGTGACAAGCTTATAAAAAAGCCCTACAAATTGGGTAAACTACCTTATTTGACGTGCATTTGGGCAGCTCAACTAGTTAAGGTAGGTATTGCATTAAGGCCCCCCATTCCTGATAAATGTATATCATTAATCAATAAGTCTCTCTTAAAATGGATATATTTAAGATTAAAACGGGTCAAATACATGTCAATTACATAGTAGATAGATAAAGATAAGTCTTTTGCTAATATCTAAACATTTTATTTTTGTTTTATTTATGAAAGTGGTAGCAATTTGACCTGTTTTAAGCATAAAACGGATAGTACCCATCTTAAACGAGAATTTGTGATCATTAACACACCGACCAATTGCTAGGTTACCGTTGGATGAAGAAAACTTATGTTGATCATCAAATATTGGGGGACCAAATCACCAATTAAGGAAGATCATGTGCGACCTCACCTTTGATTGTATATGGTCGGCCCATACCATTTTAACATGACCTCACCTTTCATAATATGGTCGGCCCACACCATATAGTGTTGATAGTAATACTATTTGTACTTGGATGTTGACCCATGTTCATGTACTCCTACTTATGTGTATATATGTGGTTGGTTTTGTGTTATCGGTAAGTTTACCTTGTTACAGGTCAAATATCACCTATAGAAGCTCTGTTTGGCATGACAAATAAGCTAGCTTATTTGACTAAAGTAGCTTATTTGACCAAAATTTCAGCTACCTGAAATTTTTTAGTGTGTTTGGCAAATAGCTTATTTGTTAAATAAGCTACCTAAAATGAAAAGCTACATAGAGTAGCTTTTGGAAATAAGCTACCTGTTTTATTTCATTTTACTTATCTGCCCCTTCAATTTATAATATTAAATATTTATTATGTCCTTTTATGTCATTTTGCTAAAAATCAGCTACATTTTCAGCTAGTTTGCCAAACATTTTTTGTATAATCAGCTACCTTATCAGTTTCTAATTTTCAGCTACCTTATCAGTCACCCTTTCAGGTTTCAGTTAGCTTTTCAGTTTTCAGGTACCTTTTCAGTTTTAAGCTAGCTTTTCAGCTAGTTTTGCCAAACAGAGTCTAAATGTAAATAGATACGAAAAAAAATCAGAGTCTCTAGAGAATTACAAATGATTTGTCTTTATCTACCAATTTAGGTTTTATTTGACCCATCACAAGGTTGCTATGGATATTATCCGTCACAAATGAGAATCTGTATTGTATTATATTGGGCCTTCTGCCTTCATGGTGATTGTTCTTTTTATTTTTTTTGACAGTTTGATAGATAACAAAGACGTTTTACAATAAAGTCAATTATACAAAATACTAGTGCTTTCTATGTCAACAGTAATATTAAATCCTATGCAATCTAAACAACAATAACGGCAAGCTAATTTTCATGAGTTTCGTGATCCTCGCCATCCCGGCCATGTGCACCTTCTTCAAAATTCTCTATACGGTATTAAGCAGGGGTATTCATAATAAACCGAACCGCAATATTCGAACCGCAAAACCGTGCATTTTTAAGGTTAGGTTAACCGAACCGTTTTGACAAAACGGTTCAGCGAACAGAACAGTTACCTTTATAATGCAAACGGTTCAGTTAAGGTTTGTAATTTTAGAAAACCGGTTAACCGCGAACCGAACCGTTCACAAAAAAGTAAGCAAAAAATTAAAATATTATATAAAAAATTGTTCTTTCGTTGAATTTTCTTCAAAAAGTCTTGCTGAAGACAGGTCGGATCTTGCAACGGGTAATTTGTGAGAGAAAATGGGTAGAGGGGACAAGGTGGGCACCCCCCATGTGCTCCCCCACTCACATTTGATGGATATTTTGTGAGAGGAAATGGTATCCGTCTTCATTTGTGACGGATATGGTGTGTCTTCAATGAGATTTTGTGAATTTTCTTAGGGTTTCCAAATTCAAAGTTAGTTAAATTGTCGAGTTTAATATATAACGAAAATTCAGTTAAACTACTAGATAAAATTAACGAAAACTGAAAAAAAAATATATATGTAGAACGGTTATAGGCTAATCGGTAACCGAACAGCAAATAACCATTTAAAGTGGTTAACCGAACCGTTTATAACCGTTAGAAACGGTGCGGTTTAGGTTCGGTGTTTTGCCAAACCGAACCGTGTCCGAACCGAATTAAACATGCGGTTAGGTGAACCGAACCGTGAATGAACACCCCTAGCATTAAGCATGCAGGCTCCGAAGGCATAGTATCAAAGCTTCATATGTCTCCACTATTGGATTTCATCATAGCAAATCAGACAATTCATTATTCATACTCCAGGTCGGTTCCAATGTTGTATTTCTCCTATTGTACATCGACGACATCATTCTTGACACCTCGTGTGACCTCTTACGGAATAATATTATTGACAAGTTCTGATACCACGTGAAAAGACAATCTCAACCAAAACCTTAAGGTGATGGTTGAAACTCACATCAATGATTTTATACTCTAACACAATAGTTTATAGTTTTTTTCTTTGGTGTTTTAGTTAATTGTTATTATTTATGCTTATGTTTTGCACATAATTTATTCTCTATTTTATCTTTTAATAATATTAGGGATTTTCTCATTTGTACCCTCGAGATATTGGCTTTTCTCAATTGTACCCTTGTTTTTTTAGAAATCTTACTTGTACTCTTGAACTCTATTATTAACTCTCAACTGTGACCAAAGATCAAGTCCGTCACTCTTCCTCCATTAAGTGATGATGTGGCTTTAATAAATTGTTAATCAACTTTAACTAACCTTAATCTATTGTCATCATCAACCACCACACCACCTATATATCCCACCTGAAATTGAACACCAAAGTTCAAGTATACAAATGAAAATTTTGAAAAATCAAATACAATTAGTGACTAAATAACCTACATATCATCACTTAACGGAAGAACTAACGGAAAAACCAACGGAATTTAACTTTTGGTCATCACTGGGAGGTAGTAACAAAGTTCAGGGGTACAAATGAGAATTTCGAAAAGGCAGGGGCACAAGTGAGAAAACCCAATAACTCAGAGGTATAAATGAGAAAATCCCATAATATTAAAGCAATCTCCCTATCTTTGTGCCTTGGTATTTGTGTATAAAACATTTGTAACATTTCATTGAGAGAGAGGGAGTATAAGATACCCGTGTTTTCTACGTCAACAGTAATATTAAATCCTGTGCAATCTAAACAACAATAACGATAATTATGGAGCTAGTAGCTCAAATGGACCCACAAAGAGTTGCTTGCAAAGAGATGGAGCTAGTAATTCAAATGGACTTGCTTGCAAATTTTAAAAGTTTCAAGCTAGCATCTATTGGAGAGCTCCAAATGGACTAGCTTAGTTTAAGCAACTAGCTCCATGGAGCTAGTATCTCAAACAGACCCACAAAGAGATATGTACAAATTAAGTAAGTGTGCATGGGTCCATTTAAGCAACAACTATAGCATAATCATTGGATTAATTTGTAACTTACAAGTGTTAATAGCTCAAAATGTTGAGTTAGAAAGTTAAGCTAATATGGTTATTGCTTATCATTAGAAATGCTCAATCCAAGCAATCTTACATGACCAGCTCCAATGCTCTAGCCACTAACTTGCAATTTTTTTAAAAATTGCAAGCAATGCAAGTTGCGTGCTAAGCTAAACCATTGGACTTGATGGGACATTTTTTTTTTGTGCAATAATGGTTGGTTATTCTAGTAGTTACTGACAGTGGTAGTTTACATCAATATTTGTGATCACACGGTTACCGTCTAATATTTTGTTCTAGTCGTCGTAAATAATAGTGAAAAGGTGGAAATGGTGATGTGGTTTCCCAAGATCTGGTTTCACATGATCTTGCAAATTGACTTTGTCCAAATAATCCGACCTCTGCTCGAGTCAATACCCCGAACACAATACTCGATTGTTGCACATTGATTATTATCCATAAACAACTTGATAATAGTTGACTCAAAAATCTCAGCTTGACATGTCTCTTGCAAACACGAGATTGACCCGACACGAACCGACCCGACCCAAACTCGACCCGTGACGTATTCGCATGTTCAACAATATAGTACCTTAACTTTATACAATGTTAACAATCTAAGATTAAGAGGTAGGTAATACTCATTTTCTTGTCTTAATTTATGTTTGTTTTACAATGGCAAAAGAAAGTTTAAGCACAAAAATCTTGGTACTTCTCTTTCGAAAGAAACACAAACCCGAAATTAAGGACGACCATACAACCAAACACAACATAATTCCAAATGCAAAAAGCACAACAACGTATCCGCCATTATACGTATACGTAAGCTATGGCATGCATTCATGCAAGGGTTTTATGTATTTGTGCACCTTATTATACACACGGTCACGTCATTTTTGCTAGCACCACACAAAAAATCAAATCCCTTTTAAATAGTCACACTATACACGATTCATAAGTCATAACTCATTAACTCGTAACAATGCTTCTCCGGGGCTCCAAATTCCGTTACACCAATAATCGAAACCCTTTTCCCCTCAACAAAAAAAAAATTTAATCGAATCCCTTTTAAATAAATAAATAAATTAGGTTGGTTACAAACTCACACTTAGACGACCTGTCAAAATCCAACCTGATTCGGTTTTGTAGGGGAAGTATATCTTCAACCGAAACGTAATTGACCCGAACCCCCGTGAAGCATGTTTGAGATTTAGATCGGGCAGTACAGTTCAATATAAATCTTGATACATTCTACTTGAATTGAATCGATTGCCAACCCAATCTATATGGAGTAACAAATGATATCATGATTATTTCAAATACGAAGTACCAACTAATTTACGTGATAAATGTCTTAAGAATATTAGAACTAAAAATACAACCCTCTCCCTAATAAACATTGTTAGATACGGAGTATTAAAGATGGATTAAATTATTCAGATAAGATATAAAACTAACAATCTTGCGCGAATATGAATGTGCGATTTATTAAGTGAGGAGTTTACGAGAAGTTCAAGTTTTCATTTTTCAACCTCTCATTTTTTAAAAAGAAAAGGAAAAGGAAAAAACAACTTATGAAATACTGTAATATTAATTGTGTGCCACGATTATATGACAAAACAGAGGAAATGTGACCATCGCAACCCGTTTATATTAAAAAGTAATAATCATTTCAAAAAAAAATGTCCACTTTACAATAATAAATAGCGAATCTAATGTGATTACTCCGTACTACTAGGACAATAGCAATGGTTATAGTTCCATACTATACTACATTTATTCATTGACACATCAACACAACTCATTTATTATAAAACTTCTTATTTCTTCTCAATGCTAAAAGTAGTTTTATACTTTTTATGTGGCTCGCCCTCTTTTCCTCTCCTTTTTATAACATGAAACCGGTTTCCTACTTTAGAAAATGATTCTGTGAAGAAACTCGAAAGTCCCACATATGAGGATTGTCCCACATTGATAAAAGAGGAGAAGAACTACCACTTTATAAGGCAAGGGGTTACTCCCTCTATTGCCAATTGGTCTTAGAGTGGAACCCTCTTGGGCTTCCGTTGTGGACTCTGTCTTCTCCGTTTGGAAGCGGCTCAGGCCCGTTGTTGAATTTATCATGGTATCAGAGCCCATGGTTATATGACCTGGGTATCATGGGCCAAGTTTACAGCTGGACGAGCAAAGTTGCTCAGTTGAATTTGTCCAGTCTGATAAGTGGGCCTCACATGTGAGGGAGAGTGTGAAGAAACTCGAAAGTCTCACATGTGAGGATTGTCCCACATTGATAAAAGAGGAGAAGAACTACCACTTTATAAGGCAAGAGGTTACTCCCTCTATTGCCAATTGGTTTTCGGTTGGAACCTCCTTGGACTTATAAGCGGGCCTCTCTCTTCTCCATGCGGGTGCGGCCCAGGCCCGATAACGGAACTTATCATGGTATCAGAGCCCATGGTCGAAAAAACTAAAAACAAAGACCTGGGCATGAAAAATATAAAAGAAAAACTGGGCCAGAAAATTGCAGTTGGACAAAAGACTTAAACAGATCCAATCTGCCTGAACAGGGACCTCACATGTGAGGGGGAGTGTCAAGATACAGCTCACCCATGATAAAAGGCACATGTGAGTATCCCACATTGGAAAAAGAGGAGAGAGTTGTCTAACTTATAAACCAAGGAGTTACTCCACCTATTACCAATTGGTTTTAGAGTGGAACCTCATTGACCTTATGAAGCGGACTCTCTCTCTCCTCCGTCCGGGTGCGGCCCAGGCCCGTTGCATGATTTAACATGATATCAGAGCCCACGGTTATTATCCTGGGTATGATGAATTAAACTGGGCCATTATCCGCAACCGTTGGAAAATAACACGGTTTGCTTTGACGACTGGAAGAGAGGCATAAATGACCCCAGACCGATTTAAATGGGCCTCACATGTGAGGGGGGGAGTATGAAGAAAACCACTCATATATTCTCACATGTGAGAGTCCCACATTGTTAGAAGAGGAGAGGAGTTGCCACTTTATAAGGCAAGGGGCTACTCCCTCTATTGCCAATTGGTTTTAGAGTGGAACCTCCTTGACTTTATGAAGCGGACTCTCTCTCTTCCGTCCGGGTGCGGCCCAGGCCCGTTGCATGATTTAACATTTGGCCCGTTGCATGATTTAACATGGTATCACAGCCCACGGTTA
>JAGPOY010003419.1:0-13198 GCA_018983105.1 Silene uniflora
ACACTTGGCCTTGTCTTATCATTTTGTTCGTGAACGGGTGCAAAATGGCACCTTACGAGTTCTTCACATTTCGGGTCTTGATCAACTTGCCGACGTTCTTACAAAGCCGCTGCTTCGTCCTCGTCATCAGCTGTTGCTCTCCAAGATTGGTCTCGCTTTCACCTCGTCCATCTTGCGGGAGCCTGTTAAGAATATTGTGTAAATATTATTTAGTTAAAATATTATTTAGTTAATTTCCATATCTTTATTTATGTAAGTTGTATCCTAGTCTTTCCTAATCTCTTGTAATTATTATTCGGCTTCTATTGTCTAGGTTTAGGTTAGCGTCTTGCTTCCGTCTTGTATAAATACTCATCGTTGTATTCAGTTTTATATATATGAAAATCATACACATTCAATCACTTACAGTATATACTTTCTTATTAATATTTTGCCCTGAAATTCAATTTTTTGTTTTGTTTTACATACGAAGTATTACATATTTTGGACTAGAAGTTCCATAAATAGAAGTTGTATACTACAAGTATACAATATCATTATGGAATGTTTGGGAGACAATCTCATCTTCACATGAGTAATATATAGTACGTCATGTTCCCTGGAGGAACACTGATGAGTCTTGCCTACATATACGAGACACCTATTGTGTCATATGTCACATCATTTATCTGGCTGGATTAATTATGAAAGAGGGTCCTGGATTGTGAGCAACTAAAAAGGTTGACATGAAATGATTCAGATGTGACATTAAAGGCCATCCGGGTTCTTATTATACCCGTTTTGATAAACCTGAAGTTTATCTTAAAAGAAAATATAAGTGCTGAAACTCTCTCGTGTACATAAATTTATAAAAGGCAAGACATTACACGAAGACGGAGTATATTTGATAATGGAGATCACAGTTTGATTATTATATGAAATCATTAGTCTCCGAATTGGGCATTGTGATTCAGCACATTTAAATTCCAACTGCATTATATGTTACTCCCCGAAATATTATTGTACAAAATGCCCGTATAAATTCTCATCGGTAATATGAGCAATTAGGTCTAAGGTGGGTATAGTTTTTACCACCTTAGGAGGAGAATGATGAGGAAAAGCTGGTAAAAACAAACAAGTATATTATCCCTAACTGGACCTGAAGTTCAGCAGTTTTGTTTTTAATATGAAATACATGAAGTAGAGGTTCATGGAATTAGAAATGATGGCATTCATTCGATTATGGATGTATTATGATACCACTTTGATCACCTTATCAAAATGTAATATGTTACATTAAAATCTATGATTTAATTATAGACAGTTAGCCCTATATGTGGTATAGCGAGCTAAGAATTAGTCATAGAAAGTAAATGTAATGAAATTACATTCTTGCCAAATTGAACACTATCCACACGTGAAATATAGTGTGAGAGTCATATCGGTTTACATATTTCAAATAATAAGAAAATGGCAAGTATGGGCAGTTGGTATTCCTATGGAGTAAAGAACTTTGGATGTCCCAGAAGTGACATAGATATCTGAATGATAATAGATGTCCTATATAAAAATAAAAAGGAATGGTACCAAATATACTCAGATATCATTGATCAGTACTGACAATATCACAAGATATTGAAATTATATCGATATATTTTAAGGAACCGATATGCATTTGCGCGCGGAGTTTAATGGACTAGATAATGAGGATCTTATAAATAAGTCCAATTTTATTGTCGACATATAATCTTTGATTATAAATTAAATGAGCTCATGGACTAGAAGTCCAGCTATTGACTTGAAGTCAATTTAAAGGAAACTGTACAGTTTAGCATTATCGAGTCATCATCATGTGCATTTAGAGATTAAGTTCATCATTGCATTTAGTTTAATATTTACATTTATTATTTATTATTATTACATTATTTTATAATATGTTATTTAGAAATTTATTTTGTATCATATCATATGCATGCACATGTTAATAAATGATTAAAAATGAGAAATGTTATCTTATGAGATAATCTAACGAGGATAACTCCCTATAGGAGCCTCTTATAAACGATAATCAAATGACGATGTTTGATTAAATTGAGTTTTCGGAACTCATAATTATATATGAACCTCTACGACACGATTGAAAGATTATCGTAATTATTTCCAAAATGGGAAATTCAAACTCTTGTAGAGTTACGTACTTGAAAGAAATTATTATTGTCTCAACCTGAAATTTGAGCATGTGGGAATAATTATTTGAATGAGTTTCATGCTAAACATATGAAATTGGTTTATGGTCCAGAAGTACCATAATAATTGATTCTCCTTACGATAAAGAATTAAGGAATGATGGCTACACTCTTTTTCCCTTCGACTAGGTTCTTTTTCCCAACTGGTTTTTCCTAGCAAGGTTTTTAGCGAGGTAGCATTATAAGCGCATTATTACGCTATAGTAATAATCATCATGATTGTTAAGATGACAATTATTCTAGACATATAATTTATGTCATCTACTGAGAAGAATCAAAGTTATATCTTATCAGAAGGTGCAATATCAAGAAATATGAAGACTGAAATTATCAAGGATTTGAAGATATCAAGTATATCAGCTACAATGATTTTGTCAAGATCGAGAAGTTACATGAAGCCACTGTTTATTTCAAGATTTATCAAGCGATGTTTTAATCAGGGGGAGTAAATACGCGTTGCACTTTTTTTCCCTTAGCTATGGTTTTGTCCCATTGGGTTTTCCAAGCAAGGTTTTTAATGAGGCAACATCAAATGCGCATTTCTCCAATAATGGACATCCAAGGGGGAGTGTTATGAAATAATATTTAAGTGGATATCCATTATCTCTAGAACTCTCTAGAATTTTAAGTCTCTCAGGAAAACTCTTTCTTGGGAAACAAGATCTCTTGTATATATATTATTATATCGTATTATTCCATCCCCTGTATGTATATAAATAGAGACATTGATCTCGTAATAATACACACATTTGATTACCTCTCTACTTTCTCTTATTATTATTCTTTTTATTTCACAACAAAAATAGGTTTATGGAGGGAGTATAAAAGTTGAATTCCTTATCTTATGGTTAACCCCAAGTTGAAGCAACGAGTGCACGCCCCTTCCTTGATCACTTTCAAACAATATTGTAAAACTCTATCTACTAAAGATTCAAACATCTTACTTAACGACCAGTAAACACGTCCTACACATGATTTATTCCAAACATTAAGAAAATAATTAACTAAACAAGTACAGTACATACTACATTGTTGTTTATTCACAAATTGTAACAAATCACCATCAACTTGCATTAATAATAACAACTCCAAATCTTTTCATCAAGTCAAACTTATCTTCTCTCTTCAAACTCCGTCCCATACTCCAGATCTTCCATGGCCTCCATTAATGAAGCTCAACAACCACCGCCGACGCCATCACCACGGTACCATCCAATTATAACTCTCCTCCTCCAGCCAATACAATGGATATCAACCCTCTCAACCACCCTCACACCATCTTTCATATACGGCGTCGCACTAGTCTACTTCCTCGACCATGGATTTTCCGGCTCATACTTTCGGGTCGTATCCGACTTCTACTGGAAAGACGTGCAGAAGATAAACCCATCTCACGCACAGTTCTTCGTTGGCCTTTATTACATCCCTTGGATCATGCGTCCCATTTGGGGTCTTCTTACCGACGTTTTTCCAATCATGGGTTACCGTCGCAAACCTTACTTCATACTGTCGGGTATTATCGGCATTTTTTCTACGACAGTTTTGATGACGGATTTGAATATTTCGTCGGGGCTAGCGTTGGTGTGTATGGTGGGTATTTCAGCTGGCATGGCGATAGGAGTTGTTAGCATTGATGCGTGTATTGCTAAGAATAGTATTGAGGTGAAAGAGTTAGCGGCGGATTTGCAAAGTCTGAGTGCGTTTTTTGCGTCGCTTGGGGCTTTGGTTGGCTTTGCTTGTAGCGGCGTTTTTGTTCATCACCTTGGAGCTCAGGTATGTACAACTTCAATATTCAATTTCAATTTTTGTTGGCTGTAAGTGTATCTCCACGGAGAGAATCTCTTTTTCCACGAAATTTTACAAACCAACAAGAGAGTAAACCTTTCTAGTCGCGCGGAGTAGTGTATATTAGCATTGGAAATATGTCAGCTTTTTTTCAAAAAAAAAGTCTCCCTTTAGACTTTTGTCGATCATTTTCGTCTGAAGCCATCAGACGGGGTATATGTGATCATTTTATAATCAAATGTAATTGTTTTTTTTTTCTCCGAAAGATTTCACACGAAAATGACAGGTTTGGAATTTGAATTTCTGTTATTTTCAAAGTCAATTTCCACGTTATTTTGTAGTAATAACGGTGGTCGTTGTGCATTTCGTTGTCGCCGAATAACAACGATTATGAGTAGTTAATACGCGGGTTAGTTTGTTTTAATTGAACAGTTCCTACGTATGATACTCCCAAGTCCCACAAGTCCCAAGTCCTCATCAATAATTTGTTGGTTTAACGTTTGTTTTATGGAAAATGAAAGGACGTCACAGGATGACATTCAATTTGGACGTCACTCTCTCACATGGGGTAGGTGGGAACCCCTTTAATTAAGAATTCATGTGATAATAACTAAGTAGGATTAGAGGACATATGGCTTACTATAGTAGTAAGAGGTAGCACTCGTTAACAGAAACTTCGTACAAGTGATTAAGATTATCCATTTACTTTCTAATTTTTTTTAAATTTGAGACTCTAACATAAGTATAAACTAATAATACTCGTATGAGAAAAAAAATTATTACTAGATTCATCCCCGAGTTAGTACAAGTATATAAAGGAAACATTTCCCTATGTTAACCGTATTAGTTAATTTAGTTCACTCCGTTATCTATTAGTTGATCCAAGTCTTAGAATGGATTCACTAGTTGTTTGTGGATGAAATGTTTGAAATACGCACCTGATCAATGAAGACGTGTGTGGAGTTAGAGTTAAAAATAGGAAAATTTCCACTTTAATATCCTGAGTTTTAACTTAATTTCACTTTACTGTCCTGTATGAGATTTGCATAATTCCACTTTAATATTTTAAGGTTTGGATTACTTCCCACTTTGGTAACCTAAGTTTTAAATACAATTTCATTTTGGTGAAATAAAACATGTAATAGTCAACTTTTATCTTAATTAATTACATTTTCAATAAAATAAAGTGCAAAATTGAATATTTAATTACATACAAAATTGAATAATTAACATAATATTGCAAAAAAGGCTTGATTTATTATGTTCTAAATAATATTTTTAGTATAAAATACTAAGAATGTTATGCATAGGTCACAAAAGTGAAAAATAGTCCAAACCTCGGGGCACTAAAATGGAATTATGCAAACCTCAGGGCATTAAAGTGGAATTAGGTCAAACCTTATGTAACACCCCCATATATAAGAGTGTTTTACCAAGAACCACCCAAGTATATAACGCCGTAACGTGTAGTCCTGCCAGGCTACCCATTGCAACAGGTAACCCTCGCCGCTAGTGGAGACCGCAGCCTTACCACCTAAGCCCTGCTCATCGCAACGAGCGATCCCAGATCATTAATGCACATCCCCTTTGTGACAGGAGTCACAAGAGGCGAACATAGAAATGGAACTATCTCCCGACATGAAACCATTACAATCTCAACTAACATCCGTATAAACCAATAATCTCAATCAAAGACAATCAACAACGGCAATTAATCACAGCCATAACTTAGCATCGATATACAATTGACCGAGTAGGGAAACCCTACCTTATTCGCAAATCCACAATCAACCACAGAAAGGCTCCTCTACGAATTCATTACCTAAACATAGCAAAACAATTAATCACTACAAGAATCACATACGATTACCCCAAATCTCCCAATTCAATTCATCTAATTAGGGTTAGCATAATTTAACCCAAAAGAACTAATAAACGAGATATGACACTTACCCACTAGATCTACGCTGAAGATTAGAAAAACCCTAGCTTTAGAATGATTAGAATAAGCAAGAGAGTGAAAAACGTCGTTGTCTTTTGAGAAAAGTGTTTATGAAATGATTATAAAACTGATTACTGTGTTTAACTCTCTTATTTATTCTAATTCTGAAACTACGGATTTAAACCCGTCAGACCGGCAACTCGGTCGAGTAACCAAGTTACTCGACCGAGTAGGCTCAACTCTGCCGAGTCAGCTGAGACTCGGTCGAATTCCCACTCGACAGAACACACACTAAAAAAATCAGAATCCAATCTTAAGTCATACGACAGCCAACTCGGTCGAGTTATCCTTACTCGGCCGAGTAACCCTTACCCCGAAATCTGTGGTATTACACCTTAGGGCACCAAAGTGGAAATAATCCTTTAAAAAATTCATGACCCCTTTTGTAGTTTCATTTACGGTACTTTTCTTCTACATCCGTGTAATCTTCTCCATCAAATTGAAGCACCAGACTTGTTTGGACGGGGGTTGGGCAAAGGGATAAAAAAACCCTTTTTTCTAGATAACATTTGTGGTAGGAAGGAAATGAAGCACGTGAGGGATTCATCTTCCGTCCTAGACTGTGCACCGGTCAAGACTGGATGCGACCAAAACCGTTTTGGACCGGGAGCGGTTGTAAAAATTTCGGTCTAAGACCGAACCAAAATTTATCTTTACCCACCCACTTTTTCAAGTTCAGCTGGTGCGTTGGATCGGATCGGCCCGGTTGAACCAGACTAAGTAAGCCTGCAATGTCTTTTTTAAATAATAATTTACGACAAAAAAATCAAGGGATATTCTCTCGTGTACCCCTCAACTATTTCATATTATCACTTATACCCTATTTTTTTGTAAAAAAACTTCAACTAGCAATAACTCTTATCTACGGTGACAGAAAACGGTAAAAAAAAAAAATTCATATCGTACGCCTTTACGAGATCTTTGGTTTGAAAAAAAAAATCATTATTTTTTAATTCGTATTCGGGAATTATGATCGGTCAAAGTCTATTGATGGAACAAACTTTTACTGACTAAAACTCCCGGGTGCAAGTTCCGAAAACGATAATATTTTTTTCAAACCAAAGATCTCGTAAAGACGTACAATATAAAAAAAAAAATTATAAATTACCGTTTTCTGAACTCGTAGATAGGAATTATTGGTAGTCAATTTTTTTTACAAAAAAAAAGAGGGCTACATATGAGAAAATGAAAAAGTTGAGGGGTACACGAGAGAATATCCCAAAAATTAAATAACAATAATTCTAGTCTTTCCGGAACAAACCGGTCTGGAATGAAAAAATGGCCCGGTCCGACAGCACCGGAGACCTGAATCTTAAAAAATGTTAAACCAGAGACCGCACCAAAAATTTTAATTCCGGTTCCATTCTGATATATTCCGGACCGGGATTTTGCACACCTCTATTCTCTCCGACGCAAATCAAATCTCTCCAACATAGTAAATATTTGGAGGGAAATTGTATCCAAATTGTAACACCCACATATACAAATGTGACTTACCAAGGACCACTCGAGCATATAAAGGTGCTACCATCTCGTTTTACCGAGGTAGTACGCATCACAGAAGCAACAATGAAACAAGAGTTTAAATAGAGTATAACGGTTTACAAGTCTCCAAAACAAAAGTACCAAAACTGATAAATAAAACTCGTAAAATCTAACTACTGTTGCCTAAAGACATTATAACTAAGGTGATGACACACCCGTCCACATCCCGCAAGCCAACATATCAACCATCAGTTATATCCATTATCACTACATGTTAACCCAACTGCTCACCATTCCCGAATGGATCACAGCAGGTCCAAAGACAACAACACGGGGTCAGTCAACTGCATAAAATCAATAAGCTAACAACAATAGCAACATCGGAAGCAATGTAAACAATCTCTAACTCTTTCCCAATTACTCATATCAATCACAGTGCCTAACTACACACTAAATGTGTAGTCCTGCCAGATTACCCATCCCAGAACATTATGTGCACACCTCCTTGTGACGGGAGTCAGGCGAACTTGGGTATGGGACCATCTCCCGAAATGGAACCATAATCATCCCAATCAACATCAATATCCAATGCTCTCCTTAATCAACAACCAACGATTTCCTCAAACAACAATAATCACAATTAGATCATGCAGTTACTCATAAAAAATTACACAATCACTGATAAGGGAAAACCTTACCTTATTCGTAAATTCCTCAAACAATCAAAGCACAGCAATCAATCGCAGAAACTTCCTCTACAAATCTGTCACCTATTATGATAACATCAATCAATTACAATACTATCTAATCAACCATCACAAAATCCCCAATTACCCCAATTAGGATTTGCATAACTCAATCAAAAGACTAATAAACGAATTATGACACTTACCGATCTAGGTTTATGCAAACGAGAGAAGAAACTCCGAGATCAATCTATTTTTGCCCTTTGAAATTATTAGAGTAGATGCGAAGGGTTGAGCGTCAATAAGTTTTATGAGTAAAAGTAATTAAGAAACTGTTAAAATGTTTTAACCCTTCTTATACACTCTAATCACAAACCACGGAAATGAACCCGTCGGACTGCTAACTCAGTCGAGCTACATAGCCACTCGATTGAGTGAGTGTAACAGCCCCATATACCAAGGCCCCTTACCAGGGACTGCCCTAGCATATAAGGACGTTACCATCTCGGTTGCTCGAGGTAGTGAACATCATAAAGTAAACAATAAGGGACAATTTATTTAAAATATAATAAATGTTAAGGTTACAACCAACTGTCGGAAATCTGATAAAACCTGAACAAAGTCTGATAACAAAACTGAAACTAAAAACTGGCGGAAGCTATAACTGTAGAACTAGACTCGGTTGTGTCCCCTCCATCAACAAGAATACCTGCTACAGTCTGCTCACCACCCCCGATGGATCACGGCAGGTCAAAAGACAACATAAACGGGGTCAACAACCAATACTAGTCATATCTCAATGCAACGTAAACAATATCACAACGGAAGTCAATCATTCAATCTCAATCCCTTCAGCCAGGCCCCATCGCAACAGGTACCCATGTCAGCCAGTGACACAGCCTCGTCACCGCAGCCACTCATCGCAACAAGTGATAACCCTAGGTTCATTAATGTGCACATCCTCCTAGTGATGGGAGTAACAAGGAGCGATCGAAGGGCGTGGACCATCCCCCAATGGACTCACTCAGCCGGAACCGTTTTTCAGCCGGAACATCACATCATACAATCGATAACAGTAATAACAAAATCAACCTTAACAATCAATCGAAACAAAACCATCACAATTGAATTACTGAGTAGGAAATCCTACCTGATAGCAATTCCGCAAGTAAGAAAAACAACAATTGGCTAGAAGGATTTCTCTACGAATTCACAACCTAGAATAAGCAATCAATCAATCAACTTGTGCCCTAATCGTGTCTACATATTAAATTCTACCGATTCGATTATAATTATAGCATAGAAGATATAGATCTAGCAAAACTTACAAAGCGGCGATGGCGAAAGGCAAAGATCTGGATCTCTCTTGACTCAGAAGCGATTAGGAATGATTCTTAGGGTTTTGTGAAAGAAAAAGTCGTAAAACTGTAACTGAATGAATTACCTTTCCTTTTATATTAATTAATCATTTCTAATTACTTTTAGTCGGTTCGCCTAACCCATCAGGTATACTCCGCCGAGTAAAGCACTACTCGGCCGAGTACTCAATACTCGGCCGAGTGTTTATGTACTCGTCGAGTAAACACTCGGCAGACCTTCTGCCTAATATGACACAATGTCTACGCGGCCGAGTAGAGACCATTCGGCCGAGTAGACCCCTAGCAGAAACGGAGTATCACAATGAGGCCAACTCGACCGAGTCAAGACTTGACACGGTCGAGTTGCCACTCGACAGACTCTTCTGTAAAATCAACCAGAGACCAAAACATTAACACAAGACAACCAATTCGGTCTAGTTAGCCCAACTTGACTGAGTTATTGTCAGACAGAAAACCGTAGTATTACACAAATACCCACCCTTTATTCCACATCTCTTCTCTTTAATTTATCCTTTTCCTTTCTGGCCTCTATCTCCTCCTCTCCCTTTCCCTCCTACTTCACCATTCAAACAAAGCATAGTTTAGAGTATTACACGCGAAACAGTTGAAATAAAGTAGTTGTTATTGCCTTAAAGACTTGTTTCGATACCAAAAAACGGGGAAATAGAGAAAAGGGGAATGAAGGGAAGAGAAGGAGAGGGAGAATTGAGCATGTGATTTCCATCAAAAAATTTCATTTGTGGGACGGGGTTGTGGCCGTGGTTGGGGTAGTGGGAAGATTACAATTTTAATACATCAAGCAAGCAAATACAGCGAAGATCATCAATCAATTGTTCAACGAAGATAAAAAATCAAATGAAACATCTTAAATTGCAAAACTTATACAACAATACATCAATCAAATCGTTATTGAAACACAAATTGAAAAACATGTACCGCAGATGAAAGCAGCATTAAAAGTTGTTGAGACGTTGATACTCGACGTTTGATGGGGGATGGAACATTGATGTTCAACGTTTGATGGTGGTTAGGGCGTTGAAGTTTGGCGTTAACGGTGGTTAGGACGTTGAAGTTTGGCGTTGAAGGTGGTTAGGACGTTTGATGGTGGTTCGGACGTTGAAGTTGGATGTTCATGGTGGTTAGGACGGTGATACTCAATGTCTAATGGGGATTTGTTTTAGGTCATGAAACAAGACAAGGTAAAAGCATTTGGTTCCTGAATTTTGGTGAGAAATGGTCATATGACAAGATAAATTCTGTGTATTTCTGTTGGTGATTGTTAGCTCGTTATGTGTTTTGCGTTGAAAAAGATATGAACTTTGTGTTAGGTATTAAATTTATAGGTTTTTTTCAAATCTCAATTTCTCAATCTGTATCCTGATAATCATTTAAGCTCTTAATTTTGATTTTGTTTTTACAAAAACAAAAAAAAATATAAAAATTGAAGGATAGTTCTACAGTTTGGTATTGATTCATCAATTTCGATAAATTTTAGCTCTTAACTAATGTCCTTTCCTTTGTCTCTCATCTGAATTAACAAAATTAGCACTTTAAATTCACAATTATTATTTTCAATTAGTTAGTTAATTTACAATGATTGGTTGTCCGACGTTGATTTCGATCTTGAAAATGTTACGTATATTTTTGTAAACAAAAAAATTAATTTAAGTTGGTTTTGGAAGAATTTGAGACAGAAGAGAGAATGTGACACTGGAAATATGTCAAGAGCATTTTGGTCAAAAGTATAAACAACGTCGACGATTTATTATAAAACATCGACAATATATCGCAACCACCTTATTTTTCTTTGCCCATTTGACCTTGCTTTTTTCCTTTTACCAATTTTGTTATTATTTTTGTAAATTTGACTATATGGCTACTTTCTTATATATATCCTATTTTTCGCGATATTAATACGGTTGACAAACAAAATTTGTATAGTTTGATTTTTTAAATAAACTATTTTCATATGTAAGTGTTTAAAAAATTTATTTCTATTTGAAATTATCAACCAAATTGTTTTTTATCACGTGGAGCCAAATGAATAATAATTTACATATTTGACTCATTGTCAATTTATTGCATGAATTGTATATGTTTTGTTTCTAAGAATTAATTATATATCTATACTTAAGTGTAATAAAAACAAGTAAACATTAATAGTGTAATAATTATCACATACATGCAACAAAGTTTCTAGTAATGCGTCGTGAATCAATGGTATACCGGGTTTTCTACTATTTCATGTTGAAGACGTACACTTGAGCACTTGTAATAATACTACTACGTCGTAAATACATATCAACTTTTCTAACATGTGTCCTAAACGCATATGATAGTATGATATATTGTATTAATATTTACATCAAATATTCAGCAATCATAACTAGCTAATATAAAATAAATTAGTTTTAAATTAAATTTGTTTCAATTTAGAGCATTTTTGGCCGAGATTGTTAAAAATGATTTTTTGTTTAATTTCTTAAAAGCAGTTTTCAAGAATCAGAAACATCAAATTGCTGTTTTTATTTTTATGCGCAAAAAGATGTTATTTCAGTTTTTTAGAAACTATTTTTAACTTTTAAATATAGGATGTGTTTGGCCAAAAAGTGCTTTTGAGTCCAAAAACACTTTGAAAAGCTAGGCCAAACACACACTTAGCTACTTAAAAAGAAAACCAAAAAATTATTCATTGTTGTTATGTACACTAGTAGAAAAACCCCCTATTGCGTCAATCAATTTACGTCGGTTCTACAAAACACGACGCAAAAAGCACTCACTTTTGGCGGGAATGCAATTTTGCCCTATAGATAAGCTTAATGCGTCGGTTTTTGGAAGAAACTGACGTATATAATGCGTCGGTTCTCAGCAAAACCGATGTATTTAATCAAATACATCAGTTATTTTAAAAACCGACTTATTTAATATTACTTTTTTGTATCAGTTGTACCTAAAACCGATGCAATTGATATTAATTAAAATAAAACCAACAGTTTCTATTTTTCACTCATATGACTTAGCAAACTTTGATACGTATCAAAGTTTGCTAACTCATATGTTAACGACAAGTAAATTTAATTTTGCCAATATTGTAATGTCCTTCTTGTAGGGCGCACTGGGACTATTAGCCATTCCACCGGCTTCAATTCTAGTTTTGGGTTTTCTTATCTACGATGTAAGAATAACCAAAGGTACTCGGAACCATGAGGGAGAAAAGGTATGATTGTGGATTATTTGAATATACGGAGTATATAGTATCTATATATTTTTTTATGTAAAAATTTGAGAGAGGCGGTATTTTGTTATGTTATTGAAAGAGTATTTTTCTAACACTCAACTATGTGTTTTTTATGGCGTTTTTATTATTGATCATAACATAAATTAAATGATATTTTTTAATTTGTGCTTATTTGCATAATAGACATACATATTTTATGCATAATCATGATTCATACTTATTTATCATATCTGATACCATTTTTTCTTTAAATGATAAAATAGTCTCATAATCAATCTATTATTAAAAAAAGGCTCTTAGGGGACTTACTCTTAAAAAAGATATATAGTTACTCTTCTCAAATTTCAAACCCTTAAATGGCCCAAATATTAATTCCACATTAACTATCTTACATAATT
>JAGPOY010003420.1:0-13192 GCA_018983105.1 Silene uniflora
CTCCACTCCTTCTTAGATTTTAAACAATGATTTTGTTGCTAGATTCGGCTTGGCCATTAGAGTGTGGGGTCCTGGGCGCTGATTTTTTCAGGGAGATGTTCCATCTAGCGCAGTACCCTTCTGATTCGTTTGACACGAACTGTGAGCCGTTGTCACATATGATTTCTGATGGAATGCCAAACCTGCATAGAATGTTATGTTTAATAAAGGAGATGACTTGCTTGTCCTTTACTTCTGTGAATGCTTCTGCCTCAATCCATTTTGAAAAGTAATCAGTCATTGCCAGCATCCATCTTCTGTTTCCTGGAGCTTTCGGCAGTGGTCCCACAATGTCCATGCCCCAGGCCATGAACGGCCAAGGGGAAATGATTGGATGAAGGGGTTCTGCTGGCTGGTGAATCATTGGGGCTTATCTCTGGCAGGCGTCACATTTCTTCGCGTACTCCACTGAGTCTGCTCTTATGGTTGGCCAAAAGTAGCCCTGCCTGAGAGCTTTGCTAGATAGACTCCTGCCCCCTGCATGATTTCCACATTCGCCACTGTGGAGGGCATGCAATACTGTCTGCGCCTCCTGCTTGTCCAGGCACCTAAGATAGGGACCTGCCAACGACTTCCTGAAAAGCATATCATCGATCAGTATAAAGCGGGAAGCTTTCATTTTGAAGCTACGAGCTTCCTTTTTGTCAGCTGGAAGAGTGTCGTCCCGGAGCCACTTCAGTTAGGGAATTCGCCAATCTTCCTCCACTTCTGGATCTGAGTCGGCCGCTGGGTCCGCTGTGTTGGCTAATATAGGAGTCTTGCTTTCTGCGTCTTGTTCCTCCAGCTCTCCTTTGTCTGCTTCCTCTTCTTTCTGTATGGCAGGTTTCAGGACGTATGCAATGGGTATGCTTGCCAGCTCTGTTGGCTTGAAGGTTGCCCCCAAGGTTGCCAAAGAATCTGCCTCCACATTCTGATCCCTAGGAATCTGCCGACTTTACAGTCTTTGAACTTTGCCTTCATCTCCAAGGCTACCTTCAAGTATGCTATCATTTTGGAGTCCCTGGCTTCGTATTCACCGTTCACATGGTTGACTATGAGCAATGAGTCACTGTACACTTCCAGGTATTTTACTCCCATATCGAGTGCTAGCTGCAACCCCAATATGAGGGCTTCGTACTCGGTTTCATTGTTGGTTGCTTTGAAATTGCAACGTACTGCCTTGGCTATTAGATCCCCTTGGGGAGACCTTAGAACCAAGCCTACTCCTGATCCCCTATGATTGGATGCTCCATCTACATGGATTTTCCAAGTTTCATTGCCTCTTCCCAGGTCGAGAGTCAGCATCTCGCTGTCTGCCAGGCCTTGAGCTGACGGGCTAAAATCCGAGACGAAGTCTGCCAGTGCCTGTGACTTAATTGCCGTCCTAGGGTCGTATACAATATCAAATCCACTAAGGTGTACCGACCACTTAGACATTCTTCCTGATAACTCGGGTTTTCTCATGATAGATTTCAGGGGATAGCTAGTCACTATGTGCACTACATGCGACTCGAAGTAAGGGCGAAGTTTACGAGATGCTACTAAAAGTGCAAGTAATAATTTTTCCAGAGGTGTGTACCTGGTCTCTGCAGGCAGCAGAGACTTGCTTACGTAGTAAACTGGGCACTGTTCTTTCTCCTGCTCCCTGACTAGGACTGCGCTGACTGCTACTTCTGTCACTGCCAGGTATAAGAACAGAGGTTCTCCCGGCTCCGGCTTTGACAGTAGTGGAGGGGTACTGAGATAATGCTTCAGTTCCCTGAATGCTTGCTTATGCTCCTGATTCCATTCGAACTTCTGACTCTTCCTTAGTATGTCGTAGAATAGCCTGCATTTGTTTGAGAATCTCGAGATGAATCGACTGAGCGCTGCCATCTTTCCTGCTAGTCGGTGTACGTCTTTAGGCTTCTGTGGTGACTCTAGCTGTAGTACCGCCTTGATCTGATCGATGCTGGCTTCTATCCCTCTCTGAGTCACGATATAGCCTAGGAACTTCCCGGAGGATACTCCAAAGGCGCACTTGGACGGGTTAAGCTTCATCCTGTACTCCCTGAGTATGCTGAAGGTTCCTTCCAAGTGTTGCATGTGATCTTTTGACCGCTTTGATTTTACCACCATATCGTCAATGTACACCTCCATCGTTTTTCCAATTTGCTCCTTGAACATCCTGTTCACTAGTCTCTGGTAGGTGGATCCTGCATTTTTCAGGCCGAAGGGCATGACGTTGTAGCAATATATGCCTCTCTCTGACATGAATGCCGTCTTCTCCTGATCTACTAGATCCATCTTGATCTGGTTGTAGGCACTCCATGCGTCCAAGAATGTTAACATCTGGTGTCCTGCCGTAGCGTCCACTATGGCGTCTATATGTGGCAGGGGAAAGGGGTCTTTTGGACACGCCTTGTTGAGGTCAGTAAAGTCCACACACACCCTCCATTTCCCGTTCTTTTTGGGTACAACCACGACATTAGATAATCATTCTGGATATTTCACCTCTCGGATCTTGTTTGCTGTCAACAAGTTGTCTACTTCCTGGTTGATCACTTCATTCCTTTCGGCTGCGAATTTCCTTCTCCTCTGCTGGATGGGCTTGCATCCTGGGTCCACCCTCAACTTGTGGGTAATGATCGACGGATCTATCCCCACCATGTCGTCATGAGACCAAGCAAAGCAGTCCATGTTATTTCTCAAGAACTCAATTAGCTGTTTTTCTGACTTCACCTGTACACTCTGCTCCTATCAACACTGTTCTTTCTGGGTGAAGCTTGTCCAAGTTGATTTGATCTAGCTCCTCGGCTGGAGGCTCCACGTATTCGTCCTGGACAAGCTGTTTCTGTAATTGCTATGCCAGCGGGCTGGCCGTACATTTCAACTCTTTTTGATAGCAGCTCCTTGCTTCCTCCTGATCTCCTCATATCTCCTCCGTTCCCCATGGTGTAGGGAATTTCATGCACTGGTGATAGGTTGAGGGGACTGCCTTCATCAGGTACAGCCATGGTCTTCCAAGAATGACGTTGTAGGTGGAGGGGCCATCAATGACGAGGTAGTTGACCTGCTTGTTGATGCCTCCTGCACAGGTGGAGATAGTGATTTCTCCCAACGAGTTGGCTGTTTCCCCGCTGAAACCTACCAGTGGGATAGATTTCTTCCTTAAGTCCCTCCCGGTGAATCCCATGTTCTGCAGCGTCTTAAGCATAATCAGGTTGACTGAGCTTCCTGTATCTACCAGGATTCTTTTCACCGTACAGTTAGTCATTGACAGTGTGATGATGAGGGCGTCGTGATGTTCCTGGTTGTTCTGCATGTCTGTTTCATCGAAGATAACGGGCGGCGAGTCACTATGGTCGACTCTGCAGGACGATTCAGGTCTGTCGCCTTTAGACTGCGTGGTATGTCTCTTGGCTGCAGAGTATGTTAGGCCACTTAGCTCTGAACCGCCTGTTATCACGTTGATAATTTTGGTGTTTCCAGGTGGCGGGGGTGGCTTAGTCTCCTTGTTGGAATCTACCTTCTCCTGCTTGCCCCCACGTGATAATAGGTGGTTCAGTGCTCCCTCATCGTACAATCGCTTGACTTCCTTTCTCAAGACCCAGCAATCTTCAGTGGTGTGTCCGAAGTCTTGGTGGAACTCGCATTTCTTCTTGCTGTCCTTCCTCTAGGATTGATGTTCCACCGGAGGCCTTGGCCATCTCACCAAATCCTTCATGTCTTTTAAGGCTTTGAAGATTCCTGCAAATCCTGTTGTGAACCCGTATTCAGTTATAGCTGGCCACTGCGTCATGTCTTCCCGGTTATCTACTCTGTTGATGCCTCGCCCGTATGGCGAGTACCTACTATCCTTCTTCTCTGTAGGTTGCTTTCTGCTGGATTTTTCTTCCTTCTGTTGCTTCGATGTCTTTTGGGCTTCCAGCTTGACCCGTGCTTCCAGATCTTCCTCCAACCTGATTGCTCCCTTTGTCTGACGTTGGACCGCGGCAAAGTCTGGAGGTGGATACATGGTCAGCTTCTCATAAAGCTTGGAATCGCAATGGAGGCCTCTTCTGTATGCCTCTATAGCCGTTCTTGGGTCGCAATCTCGCACTTCCACCTTCTCATTGAGGAACCTGGTTGTGTAGTTTGCTATGGATTCGTCAGCACCCTGGGTTATCCTGTACAGGTCTCCAGCGTGCTTTTGCGCTTTGGCACTACTGGCAAACTGTTGCGTGAATGCGTTTACTAGGTCTGCAAACGTCGAGATTGATCTATTGGGAAGTCCAACAAACCATCTCAACGCCGGTCCTGACAGTGTGGACCCGAACCCTTTACACAAGCATGCCTCCTTCACGTGCCCTACTGCTGTCACCGTCATCATCTTATGCTTGTATTGGCTCACATGATCAAACGGGTCAGCCTTTCCATTAAAGAGTGTCATATTGGGATTGGAGAATCCTTTTGACATGGGGACCACATATATCGCGTCCACGAACGGAGAGTCCGCGTAGCTGTCAGGTGCATCCTTCTCGAGTGGAGGCGGCATCCCTGGAACCCTGCTCATCATCTCCTTCAACTCCAAGTAATGTTGCATGGTCAGGCCGCCTGCTGGTTGGCTTCCCTGGCTGCTGCCTCCTGGCATCCCTGGGGTCCATCCTCCTGCTACTGGTGCTTCTACGCTCGGATAACTGTTGTACGGACTAGCTACCGTCGTCATCCGTGGGAGCCACTGCTCCTGTATTCCGGGTTGCTCCCTGATTGCCTGGGGCACCTGACCTGCACTAGAGATGCTGTTAGGCAGAATAGGATGGCTAACAACGAGGTTACCTGACATCGGCGTTGTATCGCCTGCCGACTGCCAATTGCTGAGATATCCTAGCCCTCAGGGGGTTATTCTTCTATCCACTGTGGTTCCCTTCAGATCCAGCCTGGTCACCAATTCAGAAGGGACGGTTCTGACCTGATTTCCCTCATCTGCTGTGACTAGACCCTTACCTTTATCTGCTGCGAGGCGAGCTTGTTGCCTTACCAGGTCCAGCTCTGCCCTGAGATCCAAATCTCTCAACACAGCTTTATTGTCTGCCCTCTCCTGCTTTTCCCGCATGTCCTTGACTACCTTAGTCAATTCTTCCATGCTGTCCAGCAGAGTTTGGGCAGCGTTCGGGGGCGGAGGAGTTTTCCGTTAGTGACCTCCTCCACTGCTCTTTGGCTACGGGACCGGGGTCACGATTCTAGTATCTTTCTGCCCCGATGCCGTTGTCGTTCCTTTCGTTGTGCTGACCTGGAATCCTCCAGATCCGGTTGCCGATGAAGTTTGGGTGTCTTTTTCCATTGCTAAACTTGTTGAATAGCGATGACGACCACTTTGCCCCACGGTGGGCGCCAAACTGTTTTGGTTATTTTTAGTGATTTAGGTCAAAGAGGTCTTATGCGTTATTCGATGTGCGATAATACGTAAAGAACATGCGATAGCAAATAACACGAGGCCTTTGGTCACGCGGAAAACCTGATGTGGGAAATGACCGCGGGAAGGACGGTACCTTCCAAGGATTGCACTAGCTTTTAATGGAGACGAGTACAATGAGCGAGAGGCTTAACTATTGCTAGTACAATTGCTAGGGTTTCGTGTATGTATGCGTACGGAATTCAATGAATATACGTGAATCCTCCTCTTCCTTTATATAGGAGTCAAACCCTAATAGGGTTAGATGACTTTCCCTCCAAGTCTTCTTATGGCGCCTCTTCTTCCAACGCCGAGCCTTCTATGGGCTTCTCGCTGCTTGCTGGGCCTTAGGCGCCTGATCCCTCTTGCTCGTCTTGCCGCTTTACTCGTCCTCCCTTCTCAATCTGGTCATTGGGCCTTTTCTTCCATGCGGCCCAGCACGGCTTAACATAATACTAAGCCCTTCTCTCCTCCTATCTGTTGGGCTACGCCATAGTGGGTCGGGTATGCAAATTATACCCAAACAGCGTAAATGAAGTAAATAAGCTTAATAGTTATAATGTTTTTTTATTACAAAAAAATAAATGAGAATGCACATAAGAGCATCCACAACAACAAATACTTTTTGTTGATTTTTGTGGGTCCTCGACTCATCCACCCCATCTTATCATAAGATGATATTTTTTGCAAAAACTTTATATAACAACAATTAGTTTTAAATGAGTTTTTTTGTCCACACAACATGATCACATTAAAAAAATAAGAATAAAATACTCACCCAACACCCACAATTCTTATTGTCAAACTCATCACATTTGGATGAGAGTGACAAAAAGTCATTTTTAGATTAATATTTTTGTTGTTGTGTAGTGATGAAAGTAAAAATATCATGTTTAGACATAGATCTTTTTATTGTTGTGGATGGTCTAAGTAATAAGTAATCTCGAGTTTTCTTATACCTCTCTAAATAATCTCGAGTGCATTATCCAACAAAAATCAATAGTTTCATCCATGTGTTTTTCTTTCAAAATGGTCCCAAATTTACGAGTTTAATTTTTGTATTACAAGTTGAAGGATCCCGAGATACCTTTTTGCATTTTGATGTCCAATTTTAATGTTGGAAAGAAAACTTTAAATATATAAACTTTATCAGGTTTCTAATGTGTTTCCTAAAGATCACAAATAAGACTGTACATCTAGATGTATATGAGTATGGTACATCCAACACAAATTTAATTGAGCTTATATGCAATCTTTTCGAGCTTTTAAAATTTGTGAGTTACGGAGTACATTTTAATTTTTTAGGTGTCAAAATTAAAATCTAATTGAGTTTATATGTATAATTTTTGAGTTTCATTATAATCCATTGAGTTTAAAATTTTTATAAAGATAGAATTCTTTCCAATAAAGCTCGTAAAATGTACATATAAGTTTAAATTCTTTATTATAAATCTTCAAATCTATACAAACAGATGTATACAACTGGTTGTATTAAGACTATACATCTAGATGTATATGAGTATGGTACATCCAACACAAATCTAATTGAGTTTATATGCCTAAAGACACACACTAGAAACTCAATTATAAACTTACTTTTATCATATTTAATGAGAATATCTTATAACCCTTTCCATATTCAACTTATTAAAAGACAAACATTAAAAAAACCAATAATAAAAAACTTGACAATTTCTTCGACCGTAAATATTAAGGGAAAAATTCGGGCAAGGCATTTAGTGCTCCCCAAAGACATGGAGATGGGTTGGGTTGAGTTTGGTAAACACTCCTCCAATATAGTTGTTGAGGTCAATATAAGGCGCACGTAAGACTTGCAACTCCTTAAACTATTTGATTAGTTCCATACATTTCTACAATAACAAACTACTTTTATTAAGGAAAATGATAGTAAGCTTGTTGCATGTTTCTAATTGGATGCAATAATTTTAGTAAACTAAATGATTGAATCCTTTATAAGATTTCTTTTTTTTTTTCAAAGGGAGAACATTAGAGCGATTTTAATGGTCACGGAAATTTAACATTCTATATAAGACTGCAGTACACTATTATTATTATACATACGCACGTTATTATAGTTACTATATCTAGATGACTTGGCAAACGACGAGTCATTCGGTTCAGTTTCGGATCGGGTTAAATTGGTTCGATTTAAATCGGGTTAACCTTAATTTCGATTTTAGTTCGATTTCTTCGGGGTTCATTTCGGTTAGCACTTTTAGTCGATTTGTACTATTTCGAGTCGGATACGGTTCGGGTCAGGTCTACTTCACTTCAGTTGAGTTGAGTTTCAGGTCATAATTTTCTTGAGCCGAGGGTTAAATTAGCTTCAACAGTTAAACGTACCTTATACTTTCCCATTCGAATTTAAAAATCCATAATATCATTAATAAGTGGAAAATCAATGAAAGAAAACCTAAATATGAGTTTATTTATGACAAAATAGATATTTCTCATACGGGTCAATCGGTTTGGTTATCGGTTCAGATATATTCAAGTTTTAGTATCATTCGGTTATTATTGAGTTCGATTTAGTTTTAATTCTATTCATATTGAGTCGAGTTTCAGGTTCAATTTAGATTTCTTAGATAGGTTGTTCGATCGGTTATCAATTCAAATATTTTCAATTGGTTTTTCGTGTTTGGTTTTATAATTTTCCAGGTTTAACTATATCCTATACCATATCCCTTTAATTTGGGTGATTGGGATCTTCTTCTTTAGGTCTTAAGTCTTAACCACCATTCACCAACCCACCAAACATTTTATGATCTTAATAAGATTGTTTCTGAAAATTAATTAGGGTCATCGCCCTTTACTATTCCATGATCGTCTTACTTTTTACCTTACATTAGATACTAATGGTTTTGATTAGAAAGTAGCTATAAGAAAATAAGATTGTTGGAGAAACCCATACAATACTAAACTAGATTTCATGCTCGTGAGTTGCACGGGTTACAAAAATTGACTCACCTCTAACTGCTATGGATTTTTTTTGGGCGAATATTCAACTCATTCGATGTTTTAATACTCTCCCATCACAATCATTTGATAATGTTAAAAAAAAAATTCAATTGATGTTTTGATACTCCCCGTCTCAATCATTTGATACTGTTAAAAAAAAAAAGATTGATGTTTTGATAGACCCTCGTCTCAATCATATGATACTGTTAAAAAAAATTAATTGATGTTTTGATAGTCTCCTGTCTGAATCATTTGATACTCCCCCGTCTCAATCATTTGATACTGTTAAAAAAAATCAATTGATATTTTGATAGTCCCATGTCTGAATCATTTGATACTGTTAAAAAAAAAACCAATTGATGTTTTGATAGTCCCCTATCTCAATCATTTGATACTGTTAAATCAATTATAATTATGTCTTCTGTTTGATTCATGCAACGCACGTATAAAGTAGATCAGAAATGTCAAATATGATCAATAAAAAATTTGAAACTATAATTGAGATTTAGATAAAAGGGGAAATTAAATCTACATGCAATGTATATATATAGGCTTTCATGTATTATATGCGACGGAGAAGTTTGAAATTTAGTTGACTTCTACTTCGTATAATTTTTATTTAATATTAAGTTTCATGGTTGGCATGCGATAGATGTTCTCGATCTTTCCCATTTCAAATATCTATTTGTTGCTTATTAAATTATTATGGTAGTTCGTAAAAGTTAGAAACTCTATAATCACACGAAAAAAGCTTCCTTTATTAATATAAGAAAATATACTCTACGTATATATCCACTTTATTTTTTTATATCATATTGTGGAGATGTGATACAACTCTTAAGGGCTCTGTAAGACAATACTTAAGAGACTCAAAATATTTTGGGTTGATATCGAAGTTTCAATGATGTCTCCGGCCTATTTATAATCATAGAATCACCCACTTTATGTTAATCTTACGATGTGGGACAATTCTATTATTTATATGTAGTATATTTATCACACCTATATTATTTTTCAATGCGAGACATGTAACATACAATGAATTAACAATTTTAATATGTGCAAGTTATATGAAATCTATACTCTAATGATAGCATTTTTTATCACGAATTTAATTATATTATTTTCATGATTTTTTTAGCGATATTTTTTTGCCAAATGAAATGCAAAGTCTTTATGTAAAAATTAGAAATATTACTTGAATATAATATAGGAAATATATAGTAGATACTATAATAATAATTAAAAGATTTTCCAATTTCTTTTTTCCAATTTATATTTTGCATCAAAAATATATTTTATGATATTTTCCTAAATTTATTTTTGATGATGTGGACGCTCTAGAATTACTCGAAAAAAGCTTCTTTTATATATATATAATAGAATTAATGCCCGTGTGATGCACGGACCACTTGTAATATGTTGTCTCTTGAACAACCGTTACAAAACAAACAAATGGGGTTGGTATACCTGGTAACACTATAGTGTACGTGATTATAATTATCGAATTATTAACTTGCTTTTATAGTGTTCCATTCATAGAATTCTTAGGAGTCTCATACAAACCGTCAAATAAAAAGCGTCTCAAGCCGAAATATCACAAGTACCGCCCCGCCTGGACCATCGCAAGGAAAATTATAACCAGAATCCTTTTTATGTGACATTAACTTGGAGCCTCAGACATCTAAAGCACTATCATGAGCTGTAACCTTTTTCATTAGTACATCATTCACTATTATTGTATGTATGAATTATGATTAGTATACCAACAATCATATTAGTCAACAATCTGTAAATCAAGGTAGGTGACATAAAAAAATTGTAAATTAAAAAATGAGGTTTTTTCCTACCTTAAAATGAACTACTCTGTAATATATTGATGGGAGATTGGAGACTTGGAGTGTACTTGCGAAGGAATATTAGAGGCTCTCTCTATATATTGAGAAGATATTTTTAGTTGTAAATAATATTTTTCCATATACTGTTTAATTGTTTTGCAATCAAGCTATGTATCTAGGGCTAAGATTAGGAAGATATCTCATCTCATGTATGTATATATACCCAAGGCTTGTATGATGAAAATTATTCAATCAAAATACAAAACTTCTTCTCCCAGATTTACGTTTCTTTATGGTATCAGAGCGCGGTTAATCGATCCTACAAATATTCTTCACCAAATTTAATTTTTTTTTACACACACATACAATGACTGTCGGAGGAAACGGAAAGGGAAGTGGAAACGGCATGAAACCAGAAACAATTCCACCATCTTCTCCGTTATACTTACATCCGTCCGATAGTCCGAGCTTGTCGCTGTCTCAAATAAAGTTTGATGGTGAAAATTATCAATTATGGGCCGATGCACTCCGGAATGGTCTCGACGCCAAAAATAAATTGGCTTTTGTCGAAGGCACCATTGCGAAACCAGAAATGATGGAAGGAGCAGAAGAAAGCCTTGAAGCCGTCGCATGGCGTCAATGTAACGCTATGATGAAGGCATGGTTGAGGAATGCTATTGAAGTACGGCTTCACCCGAGCATTACTTTTTCTGGTACAGTACCGGAAATTTGGAAGGAATTAAAAGAGCGATATTCCACCGGTAATGCTCCACGCGTGCACCAATTGAAGGCAGAACTCAATGAGTGCAAGCAAGCAAAAGACCAATCTATTGTTGAGTATTATACTCGACTCAAATCTCTATGGGATGAGCTGGGAAATTATAGTCGAATCCCGACCTGTACCTGCGGTACAACAGCATTTTGGACTAAGGAACGCGAAGAAGAAAAAGTGCATCAATTTTTAATGGGGATTGATACGGTTAAGTATGGGAATATTCTATCAAACTTGCTCATGGAAGATGAAATTACGTCACTGAGCAGAGCTTATGACTCGTCTTACGCGAAGAAAGGCATAAGGCAGTTACGAAAGAGAAGGAGGAGGTCATTGAGACGGCTATGGCAGTACAAGCGGCTGTTAATGATCCCAATACTGATCAAGAAGAAATAAAACCCCCACAATGCACACATTGCAAGAAGTATTGGCACACCGAAGATAAATGCTATAGCAAACACGGCTACCCAAGCTACCCAAACAGAGGTCGGGGACGCGGCCGACGGGGAGGCCGTGGACAAGGTCGCGGAGGCAGAGGAAACGGTTTTCAGAGTGCCAATGCTGCATCAAATAGTGAAACAGATGCTCAGCAGACAGATCTAACCGCAGAAGAAATAAGTCGCGTACGAAGCTTTCTTGCATCCAAAACAGGGGGTAATCAGACTCAAAAATCCTCAGGTATGCATCTTGGTAATTGGATGGTAGATAGTGGTGCATCCCATCACATGACAGGGCGTCGTGAGTTACTGGAAAAACGACGTAATGGTAGGCCATCCACGGTAGGATTAACGAATGGATCTCACATCGTAGCAAGTGAATATGGTCATGTCGTGCTCAGTGAAAATTGTGTGCTAAAAGACATCTTATATGTTCCGTCCTTGACTTGCGATTTAATTTCTGTACAACAATTGATTAAGGAAAATAATTGTGTTGTGACCTTTTATACTGACTATTGTATAATACAGGACCAGTCTACGAGGATGAAGATTGGACGAGGTGAGCTCAAGGACGGGGTTTATTACTTGAAGCGTGATCAGGAAGAAGTAGTTGTTAAGACGAGCACACATGGTGACGCACGACTTTGGCATAGACGACTCAGTCATCCTTCAAGCAGTACTTTATCTTCTTTTTCGTCTCTAGTTAGATGTGATTTATCTTGGAATTCTAGTAGTGTTTGTGATTCATGTTGTCGGGCTAAACAGACTCGTTCAAGTTTTGAGTTGAATAATAAACGAAGCAATGATTTATTTTCTCTCATTCACTGTGATATTTGGGGTCCCTAGCTATCATGCTGAAAGTTTAACTCGGGCTCACTATTTTTTAACCATAGTAGATGATCGAAGTAGGGGAGTTTGGGTGTTCTTGATGAAGGATAGAGGAGAAGTTGGTCAGTTAATGATTAATATTTGCAAAATGACCAAAACTCAATTTGGAAAACAAGTCAAAATAGTGCAAAGCGATAACGGTACCGAATTTCTTTCGGGTCCTATGAAGGCGTACTATAATGATTGTGGAATAATTTTTCAAACTAGTAACATTGATACTCCACAGCAAAACGGAAGAGTCGAACGAAAACATCGAAACATATTAGAAAAGGCACGAGCTCTTCGTTTGAAGCAAATCTTCCTATTGAGTTTTGGTGGGAGTGTGTCTTAATTGCGGCATACCTTATTAACCGAACACCAACTCGTGTGATCAATTGGATGACTCCATATGAAGTATTGTACGGAGAGAAACCTATGCTAGATAATATCCGTGTATTTGGTAGTCTGTGCTACGCCCACAACAAAGACCGACCCAAGGACAAATTTAATGAGCGAGGTAAGCGGTGTATTTTTGTTGGATACCCACAAAGTATGAAGGGTTGCAAAGTATATGATTTAAACCGGAAAACTGTTTTTGTATCTCGAGACGTGATATTTTATGAGCATGTGTTGGACCATATGAGTTCACATATGTTAAGTGTTTTGATAATGACTACGTCTATGTTTACATGTTATATTCTTGTGCTCGTAATCGTTTGTTTAGTCTGTAACTAGAATAAACAAAGGCTACACTACAAGCTACGATTTGTGAAGATCAAATGACCATCGATATACAAGCAATGAAGATCATATAGATTCGATGGAAGATTACAAATGATATAGGAAGCTTGGATTATATCATTGAAGA
>JAGPOY010003421.1:0-13191 GCA_018983105.1 Silene uniflora
AGATAGTTTTGGGTGAGAAATGAGAATAGTTATAGTCATATGCTCAAATTTGACCTTCATTTATCTAAATTTAATATCAAATATATTACAAAACTAAAATTATACATTATTTATAACCATAAAATATATATTTTATTAAATTCAAAAGGCGTGTCCCGTGTCCTAAATTTTATGGGATGCCGTATCACGTGTCCGTGTCGTGTCCGTGTCCGTGTCCGTGTCCGTTTTGGTGCTACCTAGCATCTAAGACCGTTATATGAGTCATTATTGTAAAACGAATCTACTTCACTAATTTAATTACATGATAGTTTTGTTGACAAAGAAGACAATTCGACAACGACAGAGAGGACGGAATTGGTGATATTTGTCCGTCCATACACTTGGGCCATATTGCAAGGTAAAGTCAATTAAACTAATTTCCAAGCCCCATAGTGTTTGGAACTGTGCTTCAAGATTACAAAGACAACAATAATGCAAGTGCTAGTAAATCTAGCTGCTGCTTTTTTCATGGAAGTCGTCGACAAGGCGAAGATGTTCTTCTCATAATCCTAGTAATTAACCATAACCAAATGTCCTACACGGAAGAAACTAACAACCAAAGTTGAACGAAGCGTTAGATCAACCATCGTCCTACTCCTACACGAAATATAAACGCTCATTAACAAGTAAAATCTTTACATTATATGAAACCTTTAAATACCAATTATGATAGTAATAATAACACCGCTAATTAGAGTGTAAGACGAGATTGTCTGTTTAAATAAAAATCATTTGACTGTCTTACATGCAAAACCGTCTTATTCATAATCCAACAAATCTCCCCTTCCTTTCAGTCACAACTCGCAAGTGATAGCGTGAATTGACGGAACTCTGGAGAATTATTGCATGATTTGATCTCAAATTCCTGCTAAAAAGAGTTCTCAACCGTCTCAATTGGTTGCTTTTAAGGAGCACCAAAGCCAACCTCGTTATCCTTTGATCAAGAGTTGACACTTTAGAATTTAGATGCGACTTTAACATCACTTTTGCCTTTTAATTATTGCCAATTAACTTACTTCGTATTTTAGAAGTCATTTGTACCAAAATTATTTTGAAGTCAGCTTAGTTTTGAGGATGTTAGGTGTTAACATCTATCGGGATCCAGATTCGATGTTACAGGATCAAAACACAGTTTCGAATCGAAGTATTGTTTGAACCACTAAATAGTTCATTATTAACACACTAACATCCAAATTGTTTGTTTCAACTTTCAAACTCCAATGGATGTAAAAAAGCCGATATCATCTTCATTTTCTAAAAAAAGCGGAGTTACATTTTCTAAAAGAAACGAAGAGCTTCATTTCCTGCTGCTAATGGTTCATTGACGACAAACAAGGTGTTGATAATTTCCTACGGTGAAATAACATGGTCGGTTAATTGATAAAGAAATGTAATCAAATCAAGTGACAATTGTAAACAGCAATACAGAAGTAGAGAACTGACAGCATTACAAGATTCTTCACTGTACAGTGCTCAAACTCTGCGACGACATACTATGGAAAGTATATGGCTACTAGCATTTATGTTTTCTTCCACAAAATGTTGTCGACCTCCAATTCCTTCACTATAAATTCCCCCACGCAAACCAGTGCGCCATAATTAGTCGCTACAGCACATACGAGAAATTTCAAAATCGACAACTTCAAACAAAGCCCGTACATGACTGGATTAAGCTGGTACTAATTTTGGAAAACAAATCAATTTAAAAACAATGATGCAAGGACATTTAAGTCATACGTGCATTGCGAGTCGCAAAATTATTGCCATGATACCATGCCACTTTATAATTCTGTGGCGCAGAAACTCCCAATACATAATCTCAGTTGTAATTGCATTTTGTCTGAATTGAGGGTTAAGAGTGTAAGACAAAACCAGAACAGTATTACAAGAGCAAAGAAATGCTTTAGTTGAACGAGTAACAAAGTGAATTAATTCCCCAGAGTACAAAAGACCAAAAATCAGGATAAAATTTCAGTCTTCTTGGTGAGCCAGTATACAAATGTGGATTACCTCACGGATTATCCACAAAGATATCTTTAACTAGTGTCTGACAAATTGTATAGTAGGAATGTAACATTAGACTGATTAATTTCCCAACAGGCGGCAACAAGAATCACGAACCTAGCTACTTTCCAATTTTATAACTATCCCTTAATGTGACTGTGCGGTTGAACACCAATTTCTCACGAGTCGAGTCCTTATCTACGGCAAAGTAACCTACAATGAAAGCAAAATATAAGGTTATTCTAGCAGTAACAAGGGATGAGTTAGTTACTAAAAGGAAGAGCACAAATTCTGGTACTCTTTATTGCAACAAATTCTGATTCGATCCGGCTACAAGTAGAAAAGTAAATAATAGACATTGGCAGGCAAAAAAATTTAAAAATAAAAGAGAAGCCCAAAAACAAATAAATATATATAAACAACATCCAATCAGAAGTTCATAAATGAAGAAAAAAATTTAGCTAGTTTTTAAGCCATTAAGGTTGATTAGTACTGGCATGTTTGGTAATTGTGTAGGTGGTAATTTTCAGAGCAAAATAATTACTAAAACAAAAGGTGGGACGGAAAAATTATAATTTCCCAAAAGGTATTTCACAGATCCTCGAAGGCAGTGACTGCAGTTCACAATATCAAGGGTAAGGTGAAATCAGACCCACAATTTAACGAACTAGCTTTGGGAGAACTCTAGGATACCAGTTTACGAAGCAAAAAGTATAAACAAAGCAATTTTAATCAAAAGGGATCATCAGAGGATTCAAACATACCTAGACGTTCAAACTGGAACTTGTGACCAAGTACAGCACTCTCAAGTTCAGGAACGGCTAAGGCATCTGGTATGACAACTTTTGAATTGGGATTTAAATCAGCCAGCCAATCATCAAGTTCAGCAGGGTTCTAAAACAAAACAAAAAACCACAAGTTAGAAATTTTGATTGGTTCATGCAAAAGAAAGAAAACAGAGGGAAAGAAATGAACCTCAGAAAGGAAGAGTTTCTCAAACAGTCGGACTTCCACTTTGACTGGATCGACACCTGGAGAAGGTTCAGCAACCCAATGTAGGACACCCTGAAAGGAGAAGTTGAATTACCAGTCCCGCTAAAAATACATAGGAAAACAATGGCACATATCTGTTATCAAAATATTCAAGTTCCACATTTCCTCCAATTAACATTACTCCCTCACAATCTTGCAAATTGCTCCATTTTACATTGTACAAAAATTAAGGCATTCAAATTGGTGTGAGTCGGCAATGGATCTCACAATCTCAACATTGAATTGTAGCCACACAAACCATACTCAAACTTTGTTCAATCGTGTCCCTAAGAATCAGGGGGGAGTAATTTTTAATTGACAATAATGTGATGTATGTTCAAGATTGTTGGAAGTATCTAGGCGACCTTTTTCAGCCAAATAACATAAGCTAAACAAACGGCCCCAAGAAAACTATTGCACTAACACTCATTAAAACTTGAATCAGTTCAAACAAACAGCAGTTGTGTATGAAAAGAGAAAGAGCAAACCTTAGGTTTTGTTTTCTTGTCAGGGTCATACTCAGCCCGAATTTCAACAACTGTCTCATTGTCATCTCCAAGCACTACGTCCGTGCATCGAATCGGATATGCATATCTACATTTATTCACACATGTTAAGACATACCATCCATTTGCAGATAAGTAGATAACAACATATGTTTCATATTCCCACATACCTTAGCAAGACAGACTTCCCAGGAGCAAGACCATAATAATCTTTTGCATCTTTCATCCGAAAATCAGAACTTTCAATATACAAAACTTTTGAAAATGGTACCTGAGATGAACCCCAGAAAAGTATTGGGTGAGGCCTACGCAGCAAAAATGTTCAGGTTCAAACTAAAAACAAATAAACTAACACTATAGGCCTATTATATACGGAGTATTCAAGATGTTGACGTGTTTCTCCATACATCTTACAAAAAAAATATGGGTAAAAACAAAGCTTATTAATGCTGACCTTGTAATACGCTGAGGTGTCATCATTTTGAGCATCAGGCCACTTCTTGGCATCAAGATTAATAACTTTCCCAGCTTCTAGATTGGTAATAACAACCTGAAACAAAAGGCAGATAAGACTAGGAATAATATTGCGACATGATTGTCAAAAAGCAGATTACACACCTTTATGGGATGCAAGACAACCATCACCCGAGCAGCTGTTTTATTTAGCTCCTCTCTTACATGATACTCGAGTCTTTCCAAACGAATCAAACTATTATCACTGTAAGAAAAAAAAACATAAACAAAAAGCTTTAGACATCAGAAGGAAAAAAAAAACACGCAAGCTAAACTTTTCTACTTTTGTGAATATGAACATTTTTATATCGTGTACTGTTATTACATAAGAAACCTTTAAAAGCTTCAGTTTAGACAATTAATGGGAAAATTTTCACATGCAATAAAAATTTAATGGCATTAATTTATCATTGTTTTTTCTTGTTTGGATATGGATAAGAAAAAAAGACATGATATCACCTCCTAGTAATTCCTATTCCCTGAACAAAAGCGTTAATAGCTGTTGAAGTCAAACCCCTACGCCGCAAACCAGCTAGAGTCATCAACCGTGGATCATCCCACCCATCAACAAAGTTCTCGGTAACCAGACGATTCAGCTGTAAACAGCATTGAAATCATGTTCTATTAAGTTTACACCTGAGGTGTATAAAACGACTTTAATGCCAAAAGTAAGTTAGTAACTACGGCATTAATAAACTTACTTTACGCTTTGACATCACTGTGTTTGTAATATTCAAACGTGAGTACTCCCATACATATGGCATGTAAATCCCAAGTGCATGCAATAACCAGTAATAGGAAGCCCGCCGGGTCTCAAATTCCAATGTGCACAACTGCATTAAGAAATGAGGTTGGAACAAAAATAAGAACACAATCATACACCATCCATTAAAAGGTCCATCATTACTTGTGCATCCAAAATTATGTCAACACATTCAATGTTGCCAATTGACCCATTACAAAGAAATAATAAGTGCTATAGAAAAAGAACGTTTGTTGACAGCGGAAATGAAGTCAGTGTCACATAAACCTACAAGAAAATATATAGGTATTCACACTCCCAGAAAGGTCATCCCACAGTCCTTTTTGTGAGAACTGAGAGGGCAGTAAGTGCACAATTCCCACCGCAAGTTCTAAGACGGGAGAATTGAAGATATATACAAGTAAACATCCTCTATGTTGTTAAAACACATTTGCACAATCCGGAACAAAGTAAAAACCTTTATCGCACTTGCATTACGCAGCTACCATACGAGGCAGCTTAAGCAACGTCGGCAGCAAGCATAGCTCCTTGAGACTCTAGGTATACATCAATTTCACTCTTGCTACCACATGTTATTATCCAACTGTTATGTAATTGTTGGCATTTTCAAGAGGAATACCATTGAACTAAAAAAGCATGCAACATTCAATCATGCATATTAGCTCCTTTTTGAAAGCTTCTTCATTGGAAAGTCACTGGAAACCTTGCAATTACTTATTTCACAACCCCGCACAAGAAATTTTGAAAGTTTATCAAAGATTGATAAAAAGAACTTATGCTTAGAAACTAAAAGACCACCAGAAGGCCATATACTAGCCTCCAGCAGTAAAAAGATGTTGACTTGGTTCCAAATTCCTTATTCATGTCTACTTCGTAATTCTAAGACCATCTTTATCAAGAAATTCATGACCGATCATGAAGCAAAAAGTACATTTTAACTGCCAAGAAAAAAAAGTAAAATAAATTATAAGTCATGACCGTTTGGAACTGGTTGTCAGAAGACCAAGGTGAACGCCTTCTTGCCCATGGTACTCAACCGCCACATGTCCTCTCTCCATTGGCTAGCAATTATATTAAAAACCAAGTAATAAATTTGTCTTAAAAAACTGTTATAACTTTTAATTTATAAATGAGAAAAATTTGAAAATTTTATCAATGTCTATATTTTTTCAAGATCTTCAAATAGCGATGCATTTTGATATATTTTTGTAATCATTTTATTTTCATTTATTTTTTTCTTTGAAGTATGAGAGAAGTTGGATTAATTAGGTCATGAATCATGATGGTCATTGATAAATAGCAAATAAATGTGATAGGTCATCTAAGGTGGTCATAAATATAATTGTAATATTTATATTGATGACCTAGGTCAAGAGTAATCTTTGATAAAGATAGTCTAATCAACTAAGGCACTACAACAAAAAAAGCTTCTCGAGGCTTCAATTCAAATATATCTTTACACAGTAATGATGCAGTACTCTTCAGTTGAAATCGAACTGTTTCGAAACCCGTGCCTACGAATCGTAGATGTATAAATCAGTTGGATTATCCTCTGGGGAAAACATCTATCATTTAGTTGTAGACACACTTAGAAAGATTTGACAGCACTTTAAATTCCTAGGGCATCTAAATTTTTAGAAAGAGCAGCACTCATGCTCAAAATTTACAGAACAAGTAACGGAAACCCAAGGAGATTCTCGTCCTCCGAAAATTCCATTTCTAGAATCTTTGAGGTGCATACCGTCTTCTACGCAACCTTCAAAATTTTCATGTGAGCTAAAATAACGTAGACAGGTCATTTAAACAAAAAATTTCAAGAAAAGATGAAGCGACAACAGCAGGAAAGCTATAACAGCATAAACCCAAATCAGCAGCAGTTGGGCAGAAACATCCAGCACCAAAAATGAACAATAAAACATTTTATATACTCCATATAAGGTAAGAGTAACCAGACATGAGTGATAGACTGATAGGTAAGGAAATACCCACCGAGTGAGTTACATTCTCAAGAGAATCTACAATGCAGTGAGCGTAGTCATAGCTAGGGTATATACACCACTTGTCTCCTGCTTTAGGGTGAGGTGTAAACTGCGGTGCATGAGAAAACAAGGGCATTAACATGTAATCACAAGTTTTTGAACAAATCAAAATCCATGTAGATATTCCATGAACTTACCTTGATACGGTATGCAATGAGATCATACATGTTGGGGTTCTCACTCTGCATATCCTGCTTCATCCGAAGTGTTGCTTTACCTTCCTCGATCATTCCCATTCTCATCTCTTCAAAAAGTTTCAAGGATTCCTCCACTGGTCTGTCTCTCCAAGGACTATTCATCTTTTTCTCTCTAAACTCCTTTACTTCATCAGCAGTCTGCAATCCAACAATAAGCTATATGACCTAGAGAAACCATGTCTACTAGTAGTAATACTAAGATCCATCAGAAACATTAGTGAGAAATGTATTTGTAATATATTTTTTCTAATTATTACGGGTACTGGGTTAATACAAAATTGCCAAAATGTCCACAACAATGAAACAGAGTTCACGACAAGTCATCAACAGACACCAACCTGATGGTCAACATATGCATGACCCCTCCTAATGAGTTCAACAGCTAGATCAAACAGATCTTGAAAGTAGTCACTGGTGTAAGTTATCTGAAAAATGGTAATGAATATCAATATTGAGGACTATTAGTATAGCTCATTGCAAGGTAAACAACTTGAACAGTAGTAGAAGTTCAGGTACTATACCTTGTGAGGCTCCCATCCCATCCATCTAACTATCTCCTCAATATGATCTATGTACTCTTGCTTCTCAGCCTCAGGATTTGTGTCATCATACCTAAATGGCACAATATGCATGCGTTTCAGAGAGCATAAAGTACTTACCAGTACAACTATAAGTAAAAATGATGGTACTCGCCAAAATGACTATACAGATACGAATTTTCAAAACTAACTAATATACCAGATAAACATACTTAATCATCAAGAAACACCAATGTAACTTTCATGGAAGCAAAAAAAATAAAAATAAAAGGTAATCATAGATTTTGCCAATTGCATGTTACTGTGAATGCTTAAATTGGAGAAACCGATCAATTTTAACACTGAATAATAACATAACGAGAAACTCCCCCGAGCATTTAATTACTGCATATATATTTATCATGGTCCATGGACAATGTCAAATAATCTGAGGTCGAAAAACAAAGACAATTCCAGACAATTCCAGACAATTCATACTTCCACTACTTTCTCATCTACCTTCTACCCAAAGCCACCAGTCACCAAGAAGGTGCTCTACTAGGTTCATACTTGATTATTATGGTAGCATTGTCTCACATTCACCACAAAAGAGACGTAGGAGACAAAAAATATAAAATAGGAATAATATCTATAGACAAACAGCAAACCTTGCCAAATATTAGCATACAAAATAGTTAAAACTTATGTTCTGAGCTCATACAAGAGTACTACAGTTATAAATTACTTCACATGTCATAGAGTTTGAGTTGGCAATGATCGCAAAATTCCACAAATACAAACCTTAAATAGCAATGACCACCTCTGTCTTTTGCCAGTCCAAAATCAATAAACATCGCCTGGAAGAATAGATATAACTTAGATCTTATATGACACTTATAACAAAGATCTAAAATTTTCACATGAGGAAACTTGAAAATTACCTTAGCATGACCAATGTGAAGATAACCATTAGGCTCAGGTGGAAAGCGAGTAAAAACTTTTCCCCCTGTCACCTTTAGGTGCTTCTCAATTATATCCCTCGTATTGCAAGCTCTTAAGACAGGACGATCACTGAAGAAAACTTCGGTATGAACCTGAAATGGAAGTTGGCAGATGGCATCAAGCATGTACCAATAGTCCAAAACAAGCAAACTATTTTCACAACATGAACTTGTTTCTCGATATAACACATGTACACAGCCAACTTAACCATTTAAATGGTACCTGCAGCAAAAATGTTGTCAAAAAATTCAAACTTTCAGCAGCAATAAGGAAAACATATTTATTTCGTAAAATTTCTCAGCTACCTTTAGATTCCCTTCTGGTGAAGGGAAGATGGTGAACGGATTAGCTTCCTCTTCAGAAGGCTGAGCAGCAGCAGCAGCAGCAGCAGTAGCAGCAGCAGCAGCGTGATCCTAAGAAAGATTTAAGTAAGATAAGCAAATGACACATTGAATTCTACGCTCCAATCTTCAATCTACGGAAAGTAGGAATATAGCATGCGGACCTCAACTTTAGCTGGCTTTTCCTTCTTCTTTTTGACTGGCTTTTCATCATCAGCAGCAGTCCTTTCACCCAGTAATTCACGCAGCCTAGTATCTATAACTTGCTGGACAAGGAAAGACGACCAATAAACAATACAATAACAGTTGATAAATAAATGTGAAACACATATTGAGGTCAGAACTTAACATTTTAATGTACATCAACATTTATAATCGATGAAAGAGTGGAAATGTGAACCTTGACAATCTTTGGATCAGCCCATGGCTGTCTCTCACGGACACGTTTGAACAAATCACCAACTGATAAAGAAATAATACAATATGTAAGTAGCTACTCAAGAAATACAGCATAAACAATTTATGATAGATCCATAGACGAGGTTTTCTGTAAGGAGAACGTTTGGTAAAGCTATTTTAAGCAACAATGATAACCCATTAACCACCTTACAACTGATGGAAACCCTAAAAGAAGAATAAAAGAGAAAAACATCCACAAACATCAGAGAACCCAAAAAAAAAAAATCAGCATTTCCTCATCTTCTACATCTTTATCAAATAGTGTTTAAAATAAATATTTGATAATAAATAAGAATTAATTGCTGATTTCTCCAACTGCCAGTGTCCCAAAATATCATTTCAGCACTCGTTAGCTGCACTGTGTTCCAGTTCTCAACGACCCTATATCCTAAGATGGTCCCATTTTCAGAAAAAAAAAAAAATATTTTTGAAGTGGTATAACCGTATAGACTTTAGAGCACTGCACCTATGACACTGACATAAGAAACTGTCTTCTAAGAATAATCACTTTGTTGTCAATAATGAACATCAAAATACAAGTGAATGTCCGGAATTAAAATTGAACTGAATCTATCCTTTGTTGTTAGAAATCTATTTCTTGACTTCTCTTTATTTACGATCCATTGGTCTCCACTTCATAAACCTAAGGCTGTGTAATACTGGATCTTCTCAGGCCCCGCGAAAAGTGACTTAGAGTGGGTTGATATTGTGCTTGTTGAATATTAATATCTCTGAAAAGATCTATAACATACCAGTCATTGTTCAATATCTAGTACTCAATTTTTAGCAACTAGATGTAACACATGTAACACAACTTATCATTTGCCAAGCAACAATTCCAGTCTAAGCATTGACAAAAAATTTGGAATGATGTCTTACGGAGTTACGGGAACCTGATTCTCCCAAGTTTAAAAGATGTCACTTTGAAATCTAAATGGATTGTACTAGCACATACTCCAATATTTAACTGTTGGCTCTCAAGTCTACTCAACACTAAATCAAACAATGGTAGAACATCATCAAATTCGACGCATAGTGAGTTTACCAACCATTTGTTTTATAACGCAGCTCCAAAATCGTCACTTTGCTCTCCTCAAATATTTCACCAACAATACGCTCAACCTCTTCATTTGAAACCTCAACACCTGAGTGAGAAAAAAAAAATCTCAGTATTGAAACTTCAATGGGTATCAAACAAGAAAAAGATGAAAACACAATTTTAGAAGAGTTATAACAACAAAAGAAATATCAACGGGATAAACAATCTAATTACCAACTCCACAGGCTTTCTCAAAGTCACTTGGGTCAAAATTGTCAGGACCAGTACTTGAAAAAAATGCGAAAGCAGCGTCTAGCTGAGCTGGAGTCTTAATCTACATAAAAGTAAAAACAATGCTTAAAAGAGAGATCGATCACACGCATAATTGAGCCATGCATGCACAACAAACACAGAGATTTGCGATAAGGAAGAAACAGAGTTCGAAACTTGGACCTACATAACAGCAATACACATAACTCCGTTTATCTAAAATTACCTATTTTACTTCAATTAAAGCAAGTTCAATTCACATCCTCAAGTAATGGTAAATAGTGGGATCATTGCCCCATTGAGTTTGGTAATTTCGTCTAACAGCCAACATTACCATAGAATAAAAGTTCTACGAATCATTCACAAGTAACTACGAAATCACTCTCTATAATTAGATATCTCGGATCTCATTATGTTTTTTAACATATGTAGATTACATCAAATTTCGTCCGGCCAAGAACAATATCACATCGCCAATCATTCACACGCAATAATCACAATAACGACATTTACAGATTCACTACCACAATAGTGGTTACCGTTTTCTATTAGGTTAAACACCGCCCAGGCCAATACATTCAACCAATTGATTAATAATGTTCAAGGTTTGCTAACAAGTTACAACATCACTACAATAACAAAGCGGCCGACACTACCATCAAGATAAATTGCAAACACGGCGAATAGTAAATAGAACATTTGCTGACCTTTGAGGACACAACGTACTCGGCTAAAACCGGTCGATGCACCAACGCATTCGCCGGAAATTTAGTCGCAACCTGCAATTTCAAACAAATACTAAAAATCAACACTGAAACCCTAAATCACTGAACTAATAAACTGTGAATTAAAAGGATTCGAAATTCAACAAAATAGAAACAAAACAATCACCGTATACAGAAGATTTCCAGCAGTTCGATTGCAACCATCGCTAACACCGGCCTAATTATTCAATCAATCAAAAACAAGAATAAATTATCCAGAAAACGATAATTCAGCAGAATAATTGATGTGATTCTAAGAGAAAAGAAGAAATTAAATACCTCATGAATTACAGCAAGAAGATTATTGGTAACTTTAGCATTAGCTAAAGTATTGCGCGCAGTTCGTTCGTCTAAACCTAATTTGATGAATAAATCAGCAGTTTTATCGGCAATTTCCGATGATTTTGTCGCCATTTTTGGTGTTGAAGAGAAGAGAGAGGTTCTTCCTATGCGACGAGGTTCGAGTGCGAGATTTTTAATAATAGCGTTTAAAACCCTACTCATTCTGTCCTAAGACAATGAAAACGGCTGCCTAAACTTCCAAAATGGAAACGAAGCTATTATCACGAATTGAATATGGTTTAAGACGGTAATATTCGTTTTAATTATAAAACGGGTCCAAGTATGTACCATATAACAAGAATAGTCATCTAAGAATATAAATAATCAAGTGATAGTTTGGACTTTTGAGCCGTTTTTTCATCAAAACAGATACCACTGAGTAATTACATTTTTTCTCGATTCGTTTTAAAACTTTTTTTTTGTGATAAGAGGAACTGCAACCGCTACCTTTTGTGCGCACCGGATAAACCTCCCCCGGTATAAGTAATAAGTAATACTTGTAAACCACGTTTATCAGGGGTAAAAGTTAAAACACTCGAAAGTAACAAACTCGAAGTCTAGAAGGTATAACCTAAACCATAAACACTTCACAAGATTGTTATTGGGTAGGCTTCAACCTGAGTCCTTTAGTAGGAAGTTCAATAGGTTCCATGTTCGAAATATAGTCAAACGTCACATACGTTCACCCATATCAATCTCTTATACAGTCAACAACTTGAAAAATAGTCAAACGTCACATAGGGAAGGGTAAATCAGGCAAGAAACTCGCAGTCGATGGTCAAGTGTTCATCGACTGCGAGTTTCTTGCCTAATTTACTAAAGGAGATTAATGGTTGATTTCTATTGATAAAACTTCACATATAAATACAATGTGTTGCTAGCTACAATTAGGGAATCAATTACACTAAACTAGGTAACAAATCACACTAAACTAGGTAACTAAATAACAAATAAATAATTACAATATTTACAATATAATTACTTATTCTATCATACCCCCGCAGTCGAAACGGGAGGAGATCGAACGTTGAGACTGGAACGGAAATCATCAAAAAGGACAAAAGGAAGACCTTTCGTGAAAATATCCGCTACTTGATAGCGTGAGGCAACGTGGCTAACACGAACTTCACCGCGTTCAACTTTTTCACGGACAAAATGAATGTCCATCTCAATATGCTTCGTACGTTGGTGTTGAACCGGGTTGCTAGACAAATAAATAGCACTGACGTTGTCACAATAAACAAGTGTAGCTTTAGGCATAGGCACATGAAGCTCAACCAAGAGGTTACGGAGCCAACATGATTCAGCGACAACATTTGCTACTCCACGATACTCGGCTTCAGCGCTGGATTTAGACAAAGTT
>JAGPOY010003422.1:0-13191 GCA_018983105.1 Silene uniflora
TTTACCAAAACCCTAGCTCATTCTCGCTGTCCTTACACCTCCTCCTTCTATCTCTCATACACACTCACCCTCTCACTAAAACACCCAACCTCTAACGAAAACTCTCACAAAGATTGCTTCTCCCTCTTGCTATCTCATGGAGATTATCATCAATAATCAAGCCCGTTGCCTCCATGTTGCCCCCTCATCAAGATTATCATCAGTATCATCATCAATAGAGCACTTGAAGGATTCAGAGTGTTGTTCTGCCAATATTTTTAAAAGAATGCTTTTCCATTAACGGTACTTTCCTATTTTATCTCTTTTTTCAAGTTAGTCAAGCTGGAAATTTTCATGATTAGTGTCTTAATTGATTTTAATCTAATATTTGTATGAATAAATATGAACGTTTAAAACATTGATCGCATGAGAGTCGAATTTACTCAGTTTTTAAGCAATTTTGTTTACTAATATTAACAAAAATCTTAGTTTTCTGATTTGCATGTTAAAAATTCTATTTGTAGTTGATAAAACCATGAATCTAAACTTGTTAATTGAAAACTATATGAAACTAATGTTAAAAACTGAGTTTTCTGAAATGCATGTGGAAAATTATCAAGTGAAATTTTATGTGTAGTTTATAAAACCATCGATATGTGATTGTGAAGTGAAAAGTTGTATTTGTCAAGTCGGTATGCATAGATCAACGCTTTTAAACATCATAAACTTTATATTTTTGATATTTGGACAGTGGGGTGGACAATTATCTTTAATCATGTAGGAAAGTATTATATTTTATGGTGTTTTTACTTAAAAAAAACCCAACATATTGTCACTGAACTCCTAATTTGGGACGTATTTTAGTGTTTTCAATGATTGAATTTGATGGATTGGTGATTTATCATGTATAAATCAATGATTCACTCTTATTTTCATGTTTAACACTTTCTGCAACCATTTGTTTTGAATTATTGTTCACATTCATTGTGGGATTTTTGACAATGTAAATTACATGTTTAATAATTCACTAATTTGATTAATAGAAAAGTATGGAAATTGTTAAATCGACCGAATATAAAACCATTGACTATAATGACGAAAACCATTTGAATCTGACCTAACCCATGTCATATTTGACCTGACCCAACACAATTACATGTGACCTACCCAAAACAATTGTAGTCTGACCTAACCAATCCTAAATTTTGTTTGACATGAACAACACAATTTGGTTATGATCTAACCCAAACCGAATCAAGCATAACTGAGTTGTCAATATGCAACTCAACCTCGGTCAGACCTAACCTGGCACAACACCAAATGGGTTCACCTGACCCAACCCAGTTTGGCTCCACCTGACTGAAACCATCCTGGGTTCATCACCAGACCCAACACATCCTAGGACTACTTGACCCAACCAAACTTGGCCTCTATAGACTAACCTCAATCAACATTTACCAACTAAGTTTAAATATTTATCCAAGGTTAAATTATTAGCACTAAGTTAATACTATGAAATTATATTAACACTTGTTATTCAAGTATATGCAGATTGTATATGGACATCTTCAAAAATTAAATGTTAAGTAACATTTTTTTTAAACATTTTTTAACATCCTTTCAATTGTCTATTTCCCCTTATGCAAATATACTATACTAACATTTCTTATTGGTTCTAAATGCAGACACAATATGCGATTGCTTCTATATTCTAAGTTAAGTTACTTTTCTCATTATAAATTTTTTTTTAATTTAACTTATCTTTTATAATCTTCCTCCAAATATTTATAATAATGTACTTGATTTTTGTTAAATTGCAGGTTATAGAATAAGGCTTTGAATCTAAGGAAGCATGCATTATATTAAATGGGACAAAAATAAAGTTAAGTTATCAAGAACACATTGTAACAAATCTCTGATACTTGTTCATTTTATCAAAATAAGACTGATTTTTAAACTATAACACATAATTTAGAACTTTTAGGAAGAAAAATATTAGAAACTTACTGTTTTCTGTGTTCGTTGCTTGTTGTCTTCCCTTTTTTTTGCGTGTTCTTGATGAACTTCCGTTTTCCATGTTTCACCCACCACCCTTTGAATACGTCCCAACTTGAAGATAGGAATTTTACTACTGTCTGACCTAATTGAATAGTCAATTAAAATGCAGCAACGAAAATGCTCTTATTTCTTGGGTGTTTCTCTTATTGTACCTGAAATGATTTCCAACCTCACCTAAGATCAATTACTGTATATTTGTTTTAATGATTTGAAGTTAATGAAAATAAAATTTGCAAAGAATTAGTCAGTCGAATAAAAGAATGCTTATATTTGCGTCTATCAGAATTAGTTCCACGCCTTGCACATCATTTGGCCTACTCTCGGACTTTTTGTATCATAATCTCATTACTTGAAGAGTAACTTGCTTAGTTCTTGGTGTTGGTTGCTTGATCTCGGCAATGGGAATACTTTGGAATTGTGCCATTGTAATTTCTTCTTATTTTTTCTATGCTTTGTTAATGTTTATAAGGTGAGTTAAAATTGTTGATGTCTTGTCTTATTTATACTCCAAAATAACCTACATTTCTAACCCTAGCTGACCCCCATTTGCCATTTCCCACTCCCCCACTAAAGTGAAGTAACTGCTTTGGTGTTCCCCATTACTGTAGTACACATTATCTGCGTACCTGTTATTTGATGTTCCGGAATTAATTATGATTCTGATTTATTAATTTCGGATTTTAATGGATCGACTATTTTATAGATAGAGTGCACGGGTGACGCATATTAAACATGACGATATTAATTTAGCCTTTAAAGCTTGTCGTAGTAGAAATTACTCGGTAGCCTATCATTGTCACCTACCAATTTCAGTGTGCGCGGCTGATAGAAAGTTGCCGGGATTTTTGCTCCAAGTAAATCCTCGGTGATGAACGGCTTTCTCGCCAGATCTGAGAGGATTATCGGTTTTTTTTTTTTTTTAAATATCGTTTTATCTTGTTTAAAAAATTATGTCATTTATTCGCATTATTAGTAATAATTAATTTCATAAATTTTTTCGTTTTCGTTCCCAACATATGTAATTCATTTTCGCAGTGTATTGTAATTTATTATCGTAATTATTTAATTTTATTATTAATTATGTAATTCATTCCGACTATATGTTGGTAATTTTGCTTATTCTGTAATTTATTATGTAATTCATTTCCGTATTGTAATGTAACATAATTTATTCTCATAATTATGTAATTTTATTATTAACTATGTAATTCATTCCGATTATACGTAATTAATTTCAATTATTCTGTATCTATGTAATTATTTTATAATATTATTTCTAAGCACGAAAATGTAGCATGTTTGTATTGACAGACAATTTTAAGAAATAAATTCTTTTGCACACCAATGGGACCCACCAACAACTAAATTTCAAAAAAAAAAAAGGGTTGTACATTGTGACGTGGCTCATTCTCCATTCAGTAAATGCTTCTGAATTAATAAAGATAAGATTGGTAAAATAAGTTGTGAGTGACGGTGCTCATGACCCGAGTTCAAATATCGTCGGCATTAAACTCACCCTTGCTTTATGGCTTCCTTTACAAATTACACTAAAAAAAACTTAAAATAAAGTCAGACAGACTTATATGTGAGACGGTTTAATTTTGTAAAAAGAACCATTCATTTATCGTTAATAAATGACTTTTTTCTCATATATAATGGAATCGTATCACATCATAACATCATTAATAGAATGAGACGGTGTCACAAACTGTAGATAAAGATGCAAAAGACTTCTAGAAGATTTGGTTAAAGTGATTGTAAGCATAAAACAAAGTGAATTAAAAATCTTTGATAGTAAATGGTGGTCCATTAGTGTCACCCTAAATGCTATCAGAATCACTACTTGAGCCACTCATTCTAAAGCATCCAAGCCATAAAAGAACACAAAGTAGAGAATTTTGATACAAAATTATAAAAATGTCACATGCTCAACTTTGTATTTTTGGCCTTTTCTCTTTGTACTATAAGGACATTTCAAAGAAAACAACTCAAAGTAATGGATATCTATGTGTGAGAATGGGAGATTTGTGTCTTTGCAATAATAATTGGCTAGTAAAGTAGCAACTCTAGCAAGTAGCAAGTCATTGTCAATATGAAAATAACCCATCCAAGGAAATAAAATGTTAAATATAGTAGAAGTACAAAATAGATGTTAAAGACGAAAATATCGGTTTTATACTTATAACGATCAAATAACATAAATAACGCAAAAGTAGAATGCCTAGACATTATCAAAAAAATCTTGCCTCTTATATAAATACAATTGTTACACACTTACGTCATTTGGTTTTATCTTTTGTGTAGGTTGAATCCGAATACATGTTTGATATTACTTGTTTCGAGTATTTACTTAACCTGTTATCCTGAAATCGTCAGTCAATTTGTTTATCTTTTATTTTAGGGTGTCTCATTTATCTGTTTACCTTTTCTATATTAGGAAGGTATTTGATAAGTAATTTGATCATGCACATTTACTATATAGCCCATTTGTTATTCACTAACCATCATCACAAATGGTCCCGTTTTTTCCCCCGATATTTGTGTTAAAACTAAAGGTAAATAAATGTATGGGAGAGAGAGAATATATATCACGGAGTAAGTGATAAGGCAAACACAAAAGCACATGCAAAGAGATAAGACTCAATAGCGACTCATTATAAGATGATCACGAGAGAACAAATCTAAAAACATCCCCACTTGAGCATGTCTTTCTCATTGACCAAGGTCTCTATAGAAAAAGGTTTATGAAGTTGCTTACGGTTCCAAGACGCAACAACATAAAGCCACATTATTGAGTTTTCTACTGTACGGAGTACTCTCTTCTATTCACTATAATCACTACACATTCTAAAAATGGATTATTCAAGTAATCACTACACTTCTTTTTTTGGTAACTTTTACTCTAATTTTATTCATCCCTCTCTCCTCTTACCAAACCCCACACAACTCTTTCACCCCTATTTTATTACTTTCTTTAATATTTTGGTTCCACAGTTTCTTATTTAACTCCTAATAATTCATCCCCCCCTCCTACACACAAACCCCACCATTTGTCCTTTATTATTTTATAATGATTTTTCTTAAGTATTGTGTCTTCAATATTGTTCCATCAATACTTGTAGTGATTATAGCGAATTGGAGGGAGTATAAGATTATGAGAATTCTCAATAAAATATACGCCGTAATTTGTAAAATTTTAATTGGTGTCTCTTAAAACAGCGATATAATTATAGTCATATAGATAGATGAGATAAAATGAGACATTTTCAAGATACTCTGGTTTTGTTTCATATATCTGTTGGACTGTTTTCTTATTTATTTGTGAAATCGCGGTTGACAAAGACATCTTTTTTTTCGGTTAGACAAATTTAACAGATGAAAATAACTCAAAAACCCTCAAAATTTAAGGCTCATAAATTAATGGTTTGACACATAAAGTAACAAAATCTTCAAAACAAGGACTTAAAAGCATGGTATTACTATTACATCCCGGTCATGACTATCGAGGTTTTAACATGGGCGGATTTATAGGGGGTGATGGGGGTGAACCCTCACCCCCATTATTCTTGAAAACGAAAATATATGTTTAGATGTGTTTTTATATTGCATCAATTCTCAATGGTCTAGTGGTAGAAGCTAGCTCTTAACTTTTTGGCAACCTGAGTTCGAATCCCTGAAACTACATTTTTTTACAGTCATTCCTTTTTTTCATACTCTGATAGGTTTCCCTAGAATCCCTTACTGCACATGCAATCTTTTCCATAAACGATTTACTCTTGTTTGATTTTTTTCATTTTCCTTTTTTTTTTTTGGTTAAAATAAAAGGTTATAATAGCCATTTATGTCTATAAAAGAGTAAAATCCGCCATTTACGTCTATAAAAGAGTAAAATCCGTCCATAAATGAACACTACCCTCAAAAATAAGTCTTTCGGGGAGGCTTGCTAGCGCTCTCTATTATTAGATTGTTTTAGTATTTATAAAACATTTTAATTAAAACTTACGGAATATATCGCACCAGGGCCCCAAAATGTTAGAGACGGCCCTAACTTAAGTAATTATATTTTGGCCTTTTTTTATGAGATAGATTTTTTTTTTTTTCAATTGATAGGAAGGGGTAAATCTGAGACCTTCAGCGAGTAGGGTCTCACACAAGTTAAAAGAAAAGAACGACACAAATAAATTTTATCAAACACCTCCATTCCATAAATCCTAGATTCGCCACTGGGTTTTAATTTAATCGGTATGGACCTGAATTTGTACCACAAAGAATAAGATTAAGCCGCGACAAACAGATTTCGTGATGCAAACAACAATTATGGACCTAAATTAGAGGCAACTCCAAACGGATCACGATATACATTCCTAAACAGTTCATACACCTCGGGTTCAAACCGAGGATGGTCTGAGCTGTCGGACACCACATCAGATAAATCGAGCCCAATGCAGCTAGTTTTGGTTTTGAACTGCGCGTTCCCTGATGAGTTCCTTTTGCCTTTCGCAATTTCCTCTACTGACTCCGCAACTGTAAGTTGCACTAGTGGACTTGAATGCTAACCAATGTCTCAAGTTTGGCTGAAATCAGTCGGGATTGCTTTCAGCTTAGTACAATTTCGGACCGCTAACTGCTCAAGACAGGGAAAGTAACCTTTTGAATGGCACTGAATTCTGATTCCTCCCATTTTTCGATATCAGGGTCCTCCAAGCTCATATACTTGAGATTCGGGAATTCCGTGCCTGTGATCCATTTTTGCCCTTTGAAACATTCGTCTTTCAGTTTGAGAGTCTCGACTTGAGGCAATGCCGCAATTATCTCTATTTCAGACCAGGGAAGCTGGAACTTGGACAGGGTAAGCGTTTTCAAAGTCGAGGGGAAGCTGAACTGGCACGGATATTGAGGCTCACCCGAGTAGATCCCCTTTAAAGTTTCTAGACGACTGAGACTGCTCAGGTCAGGAAATACATTGATAGACTCATCCCAACATTTGCCGAAAAATGCACCTTAGCTTTCGGAGATTTGGCAGCCGGGCAATGGTTGCATCACATATGTCACAGTTGCATAAAGATGGAGTGGCAACGCTTTGTAGACAATCTAATGAACTAGAGTTGTCATTGTTAACTACACTCGCTTGATCGTGCACCAGTAAATGCCGTATTAAATCAAAGATCGTGTTTCCCTGTAGTCTCTTTGAAAATCGATCAGTGTTTCAAGGTTCACTAAGTCACCTATGGAAGGAGGGATATGCTCCATCCCACAGCGTACTGCCAAAAATCTCAGCAAAATATGCTGCGTAATACTCGCAGGAAATGTGTCACCCATATCAATGCATCCCATGTCCAACACTGTAAGTAATTTAAACTTCTCAAAATTAGAAATATTATGTACCACAACAATGATGGAAGTGATTTCAAGCAACGGATTGAACATCAAAGTACGTGTGGTGCTGTGTGTGCCAGCTTGGAAAAGAATCCCATATGTAAACAAGATACACGAGGAATTATCAAAGGCTGCATCGGCCAACTGAGTAAACTGAGGAAACGGGAAGGAATCGAGACACTTTGTCATCTCCGGTTATCATTATTACATGCAATTCGAAAGCAAACTGAAAGTAAGTGAAAAAGTTTTCAACAAAATCTGTGTAGCAAGTCGTGCATCCTACAGTTTGAATTTGATTTCTTGAACTTGTTTTTGTGATCATTAGCGAGCTTCTGTCGACCAGGTGCCTCAGGCAACACTCGCTGCATCGTCCAGACTACGTTGATGGTCAGTTTCTGCTATAAAACATTCTGCAGCACACAGTCTCGCCAATTTCGACCTAAGAAACTCTTTTCCTTTCAAGAATGCCCTTTACACGGACTCTATTACAATCTGAAAGACAATGCTACTTCGAATTGTTTTAGGAAACATAAGTAGACGGTAGGGTGTACCAACTACAACCACAATTCAACAACCACCATGAATGAACAAGTAGTATCATCGGGATTGTAAATATGAACTCCAATAGGATTGGACATTGAAGGTCATGGCAGTGGCGACAAAGTACAAACACGCTGATAACGTGAAATTAAACGGGTGAACCACAATCAAGACAAATAACTGTACCTTGATCTAACTAGACGGAACACTTCAGAATTCAAAGAATGAAAATGTGAAATACTTCCACTGTCCGTGTCAATTGTTTTCATAAGATAAAATACCCCCTCACAAAGAAAATAAAAAAGGTAAACAAGTGAATGGGACGGAGGGAGTATATGGGAATATGAACTGACGATAAACAAAAAACTGAAAGTATACTAACAAATGTTCAATTGTTTCCCATGTCCCACCCATTTTGACATAGATGGTCTATATGCATGGAGACATGGAGTATCTTCTTTAAAATTGAACTTTTGTATATTCTGATAAAACGGCAGTCGTCGAAGACTACTGAAATCAAAGGTGAATAATATCAACGGCACGGGGTGCGTAACACAATAGCAGAAGAACATATGAACAAAGGATGAACCTCGGGAAACTTACCAGGTACATTGAGCGGGTTGGGCAAGGTTTCGAACCTGAATGAATATAGGGTTTGATCGATCAGGTCGCGGGTCAAATTTTTCGAGTCTTAACACTGAAAAAAATAAAACAAAAATGGTCACTATAGGGTTTGATCGATCATGTCGCATTTCCTAATCACTTATTGAATCGGTCTTATCTTTTTATCTAGTGATCATGAAATTAAGGAAATCGTCGTCCACCAGATCTCAATTTATTATGGAGAATTTATAACCGTTCTTGGTGAACAAGGAACTTGAAAGCATATATAACTCAAAATCGTAATAACGCTGCACATCTCACTCTCGTATGAGAGACGGTTTTATGGGAGACTTACTCAAACCCTAAAACAACCTAGCGACCAAACCTGGCCAATTCATTTTATCACACAAAAATGACAAAGCGACGAGGAATCTACAAAGGTAAGCAACGACGACGGAGGCCATATGTTGAATCAACGATTAATCCATTGTCGTACCTTCCCGAAAATATCATTGAAGAAATATTAGGTAAGTTACCCAGTAAAGCCATGGCGCGGTCCAAATCAGTTTGCAAGAGATGGAATTCCATAATGTCCTCTCCCCAATTCATGGATTATTATCATAAAAATCTTCGTCAAATCGAAGGTAATCCTTTAATCTTGTTCAAAGAAGAAGAATACAGTCGTGAATCTGGTCGTCAATTTAATTTCAGCACCTTAAGTCCTAGTAGTGGTACTATAGTCGATACTGACCCGTTGGAATATTATATGCGACAGCAATACTATATGCGAAAGCGACCAAAACGTTATTATGAATTAGAGTCTGTAACACTGTTGGGATCTTGTAATGGTTTGGTGGCGATATTGTATAATAACAAGTTGATATTGTGGAACCCTTTAACTAAAGATCAGTCATTTATTCGAGTAAAAAAAAATGCGGTACTTGACTTTAGAAGTAATTTTTCTCATCGCTTTTTATTTGGGCTGTGTTACGATAGTAGTAAGGATGAGTATGTTGCGGTGATTGTGTTAGAGTATCAAAGCCCCCCTGTTACACCAACGAATTTTGACGCTGAAATAGGCTATGGAGGTTACGGATGCATGCAAGTTTATTTTTACAATTTCAAGTACCGTAGCGAAAGACTAGGTTTGATCCAGACTGGATTCCGGTTATTGGATAAGAAATTATTCAATGGAGATATAGGAAAGGTTATCCGTGGGTTACCTCATTGGGTTATCCAATACTATGATTTTATACATCCGATTGTGAAAAAGGATATTTTCTACTTTGATTTGAATGAAGACAAGTTTATAAAATTGGCAAAGCCGGATGCGAGTGGTGATAAAACTATGCTCGGTTTAGCGACATTAGATGGAGAAAATCAACTTGGTAATGCTAGTCTTGGTTATCAGAAACTTCAGGTGCCCGGAATCTGTAATGCTAGTCTTGGTTATCAGAAACTTCCCTGCCGCATTTCAGCTTCTAAGACTCTTGGATGTGACATCAATTTTATTGCAGCGTTTTCCCAAGCTCGATCTTGCCTAAACTGGTTCATTTGTTACGGCATTTGCAAACTAATATGATCTAGTATTTGCATCGTGTATACGAAACGACCTAATATGTAATGGCACCATCGTCATGATTTATACCTAATTCGAATGACTCATTTGCCAGATCTAGTTTTTCAAGTTTCAACACACAAAGATAGTTTAAGGAGACATTTTGTTATTCCGTTGTATACGTATTATATAACGTCTATGATGTCGTCTCTCTACCCTTTCAGGGACCACTTCTCCTATCCGGACACTCCTGTAGTATCCCCGGAAACCTGTACAGCAGAATTCTTGGCCACAATTCCAAGATTTAAGAAATTAGGCATCCATGGCGATTTACAAAAATTGCCAGGTGTCCAAGAAGAAGCAGCTGCATTTGATGGGTTCTCGACCTTGAGCTACCTAGAGATTTTAAAGATTAAGAATGAACCAACCGGGGTTTTACCTTCTCCACTAACCCAAACCGAAAAAGGGAGGGTTTCTCAGTCTCGAGCTGCTCCATGTGGAAGGTACGGACTTGCAGATTTGGAATGCTCGTAGCGATGACTTCCCTGCACTTAGGATGATCGCGCTCAGATATTGTGAGGCTTTGCAAAGCTTGCCATCTGAACTGGCGATATTAGGAAGGAGTAAGAGATATGGTATATATTAGAATATACCATATATCTTACAGTATAAGTTATCAGTTATATTATGTTGTCTTGCAGAATAAGTTACTATAAATCTAGGGTTAAGGCTTGAGATGTACTATAAATACAGGTCTCATGTATTCGTATTATCACAACAATTATATTATCAATAATAAAGCATATGATTTATATCTCTCTATATCTTCGCATGGTATCAGAGCCTCACGCTCTTGAGGCCTAAACTAAGAAAACAACTTCCGCTGCCTCGCCGGTGGGTTGATAACGTAAAACACCCACCGGCGGGATTTCGTTCTTTACTTATCTATCTAATTTATTTTGTTTAAAGAAAAAAAAAAAATTACAAAAGCTACCCGTTTGTTCTATGCGGCAGAAATAAATTTAGTTACAACAAGAATTTTACTTTGGCATGTGTACGTACTGTACATGTCAAAGCCGATGTTGTCATGTTGGTGTAATGGTGTTCATACTTCATCATGACAACTGACGCAGCTTATTATCTTGAATGATCCCATAAAAGTATAAATCGGTGGTGGGTTTTGATCCCATAAATCATTGTTTTCGGCTCTCCTCGTGTCGTGAGACGAGGCTATCTATTTATATGAGCGGGTAGGTGGTTACCCCTCGTATATTCGTATGTACTGGCGAGTTACGCACTTATCCTGACTGGCGAGTCGATTACGCATGACTATTATACTGGCGAGTTACGGTTGTTACCCCTCGTATTACTGGCGAGTTACGGTTGTTACCCCTCGTATTACTGGCGAGTTACGCACTCATCATGGCCGGCGGGTCGTATACGCATGGATGGAGAAGAAGATTATGAAGACCTTAATGTATTTTGGTTATTATTTAATTGCAAACTCATGGAAATTTTTAACAAATTACCATAAGTTTGAGGGAGGGTATTAGGAAGGAGTAAGAGATATGGTATATATTAGAATATACCATATATCTTACAGTATAAGTTATCAGTTATATTATGTTGTCTTGCAGAATAAGTTACTATAAATCTAGGGTTAAGGCTTGAGATGTACTATAAATACAGGTAACTTATACTGTAAGACAACATAATATAACTGATAACTTATACTGTAAGATATATGGTATATTCTAATATATACCATATCTCTTACTCCTTCCTAATAATTGACGATATGTGTATAATAATGATGATCTACATAGGAATATGAAACCGAAGATGTCTTAGTCTAGTGGTTAAGTCGGAGGTATTGTGGACAATAGGTCCCAGGTTCGAATCCCCCTTCCCCTCTATTGTAATGCGACTAAGTGCGCGCTTCGATTGACCCAAAAAAAACATAGGAATGTAAGATAATAGAAGGGAGAGTATAACTGAATGACTTGATTATTAATGATAGAATCGGTTACAATTATATAGTAAACCGTCTTGGAGGATACTCCAAGAATATTTCTAATATTCTATAGGATATTATTATGATACCCATAATAATATCTTTCCTACGATAATATATTGTCTAATACTTTCCTATGATAATATATTCTCTAATACACCCCCTCAGTCAAAGCGGTAGGTAACAGACACTTTGACTGGACTAAAAAAGAATAGTTGATGATGTCACATAGAGGAGCCGAGTTGACTGTTGTCAATGCTTTCACCGGATGTATCACCTTGCCTTTGTCGGAGATCGTGCCATTAGAAGAGCCACCTTTAATAACACAGATAAAACTAAATGTGCACGAGCGTCGAAACAACTCGTAAGACACAAACTAAATTAAGTCAAGGTGCCCGAGGGCCGAAGCAAACTCGGGAAACACCGACAACATAAAAAAAACAAATGGTGCACGAGGGCCGAAGCAAACTCGTGAAACACCGGTACGGTGAGGGCCGAAGCAAACAGTCAACCGTACGAACAAAATAAAAAACAGACTAAACCAAATAACAAAGCACACGTTTAATGAGGCACTTCGATCCAGTGGCGGGCCGAAGCCGGCCGAGTCATACCACCCGGCCCGTGAGGCAGGGGTGGTGGCTGGGGCGAACCCGAGGCAGACAAGGAGAAGGCAAAGACGATCCGTGGCAGAGGTTTAGAGCGGTGGCGGTTGCGGAAGCAACATGGCAGAGATAGTTGCCGAAGCAACGGAGGACAGCGACAAGTGTTATGAAGGCGGCGGCGTTGTTAAATTCAACAACGGGCCTGGGCCACACCCAAACGGAGGAGTAAGAGTCCACAACGGAGGCCCAAGAGGGTTCCACTCTAAAACCAATTGGCAATAGAGGGAGTAACCCCTTGCCTTATAAAGTGGTAGTTCTTATCCTCTTTTATCAATGTGGGACAACCCTCACATGTGGGACTATCGGGTTTCTTCACACTCCCCCTCACATGTGAGGCCCACTTATCAGACTGGACAAATTCAACTGAGCAACTTTGCTCGTCCAGCTGTAAACTTGGCCCA